>VZRZ01002433.1:501330-613389 GCA_013398175.1 Climacteris rufus | reverse complement strand
CTTCTACCACACCATGACCAGTGTATAAAACCTACCTGGCAATTAGCGGAAAGAACCCTTTCTTGTTCTCTTTATTTCCCTGCATAAATTAAACCACTGTGCGTGAGCTAAGCCAAGATTCTGCGGGAGTTCTGATGCTCGACTCGCCTCTGATCAGAGACTGGATAAGGCCTGAGTCGCGTTATTTAGGCGAACGGGACTGATGCAAAAGACTCCGAGTTACTCGCGCTTTCTACCTGCGGCAGATGAGCTGTTGTCAGCCTGAAGCATAATCTCCCTGTGACCACCCTACTAACTACATTTTAATATCAAGCACATATTTTATTCCTACAGATAACCATGCCACCACTCCCGAGCATCTTCTCTGTTAATTGCAGTTCAGTAAACAGGCCTGAAATTACTGCTTATCTTTTCATCAACTACTTTCTGCATCAGTACACTGACATTAATAATTTTGCATAGCACATGCATGCCAGCTTCCAAAGACTTTCTATAACACTGCCATCAGACTCAGATTTTTTTCTGCCAGAGGCTTGAAGAAACCTGGGAGAGATCTAGACCATTCAACCTGAATTTGCAGTTGAGGAGTCTGTATGATGGATTTGCTTTTCATCCAATCTTCACTCCCCTCAGTGAAGCCCTTTTCTTTCTCTTCACTTATTTCTCAAAGCTCCGTGCACACACAATATACACAGAAAGTCTCTTTATTTACAGATTAAAATTTAAAAAAAAAAATGGATGAGAGGAGACATTTAAAGCTTGCACCAAGTTTATGCACTTATCTTGTTTGTCTATTTCCCAATCACTGCTTTCTATTCTAAAATTATGGGGAAAGGTTCAATCTTAGTGGCCATAACACAGTTTTGCACAGTCATTTGTCAGCAGCCACACCCTGGAATGGTCTTTGAAATTGTCTTAAGTACCAGTTTCCCATGGCATTTTGTTGTACAGACACTCAGCAGAGGTTTACATGGGTTTATGAAATCACAAGTAAAAATGTATCCCTAATCAGTTAATATTTTTAAGATAGACCTAAATTTCCCTACTATACATCAGTATTGTGAAGATTGCAGAGTGACCATTTAAAGCATGTTATAGAACACAAAAATCTGAGGCACCATAAAGTCCTTATAAGAAACATGAATAATCTGACATCTTTGAATTTTTCCCAGTACATATTTTAAAAATACCTCTCATCCCTACAAGAAGCAATATTGGATGGAAAATCAGAAGGATCAATAAACTCTACTTTTTGAAAATTTTTAGTAAGGGGATTGAAGACACGTACAAATAATGTAGAAAAAATGAACAATAAAATACCCAAACACTTGCTAATCAACTGTCACATAGTAGTGTTTTTAATCAGTAGTATCTAAAAAGAAGTCTAATGCTTCACAGAAGAAAGGAGAATTCATTGAGGAGATGGTAGCTCATCACAACATTCCTCAGATTTGGATTTACTCTTCTTCCCTTGCACATAGCTGCTACATTTATATACTGGTGCTGACTATAAATTACAAACCCAGGAAAACATAAAGAAGTTATTTCCACATAATTTACAGTTTGCTAGTTTATTGCTTTTCTCTACATCCCCTACATCTCACATTTCACTTGAACCGTTTGTTTTACATTTTAAAAGAAAAGCCTTCCAAACAAATTAATTTTACTAAGGCCTTAACTTGTCATTGGTTAGTCAGTATTATATTAATCTCTGTAATGTTGACGTTTACAAAGCAGGGTTATGGGACCAAATCTTGATTGCCCTATTCATACAATAAGTTACACTGATATTAATGGCACTGTTAACATTAGTAAAGCTAGCAAGATCTGGCTTCTTAGAGCTGTCAGCATGCCTTTCCAAATAAGTCTTGCAATTCTTCCTCATTTATAAAAGCAGAGGTTTTATAAACTGCAGTCACAATGTTTAGCTCACACCCTTTTTCACTGAGACAGGCATTTAGAGAGAATCATAAATTTCTTAATATGCACATTTTTCAGTGTTAGCAGTTTTATCAGAGTATTCTAGAAAAGCAGCAGGCATTTTTCTTATTTGAGCAAACTCACATCTCAGAGTTGTATGCTTTTAATCCAATTTTACTTTTGCATGTGTCAAATTAGTCACTTCATCAACAGTTACACAGCAGACCACGGTCAGGTGTGCATGCCAGGAAGTCACACAGTGTTTTCCATTTGGTGACTTGCCTTGCAGGCTTGCTGTGTTCAGTGCTGCATCCTCCCTTGTGCTGTGCAGTGAAGTACATACATACACAGCTTGGGATTTAATTAAAAGTTCACCATTTACTCCATAGCAGCATGTAGAACTAACTACTCTGAAAGAACCTGAAATAGAAGAAAGCAGTCACTGCCCCAAACAAGGAAAAAAAAAAAAATAATGGGATAAAGCATTCTCTACCTAGCATATCTTTGGATCAGAATGTGTTGTCCACTGCAGAAACCAGAGACTCAGCTGTGTCTCCTCCTTTCCTATCTTTGCCTGATATGGGAATAAAAAGAGAATGTCGTGACATAAACCATGTATGTATGAAAAAAATATTTGTTATGCTTCCAGTTTCTAATGCCACAATGAAACATCAAGTTCAGCTCTGAGATCTAAAACCTCAAACCCATAAGTGTGTGTCAAATGGCAATACTGATCATTCTGCTCTGAGAGGCAGAATTAGAGAATTTTGTGACAAGCTTCTTCTTGTGAAATGCAATGATGAGGTGCACATATTTGTGTCAGTGCCCTATGGTCATATTTCCAAAAGAAGCAAAATTAGAATATACTTTTCTTGGTTTGAGTGTTAGCTGCCTTTTGTACTTTATATGACTGCACCCAGCTTTCTCTCTGTGTGAAAGGAAATTTGGTATTTTTGAAAATAAAAGATGACATTATTTTAAAAATGTTTTTTTGGCAAGTACATCTGGAATAAAAATAAACCCGTAACAATATTAGAAGCATCATTGTGAAGAAAATGTCACAAATGCTTGCAAAAAGATATTTGTGCATTTAGTAATAAATATGAGACCAAAACCAATTACATTAGATATACAGTGAAATATTTTAGAACAATATTTCAGCATTTATCACCTACATTGATATTATAATACAATTACTTCTACATTATACACAAAAAGAGGTCAGAATGTATGCTTACATTCTTCTTTACATGCTGAGGAAAATGGCTTTTTAAAAAGTATTTTTAAAGTTTAGAGTAAAGGAGAAATGTCACAAGGAAAGATTCCCAGATGCCAGTACTTATTGCGGCAAGATTTGCTGAACTTAATTATCTAAAATACAGTGCTGGTTTGCTGAAAGATGTGTTGTATTGGAGCAAAGTTAATTAGCACAGAAAAGCTCAAGGGTCTTCACACCAATTTATATCACATGGGTAATGAGAAACACAGGAATAAAAGACTTCTTGGCTCACTGTCTACATTCCTGTGCTATCACAGAAAATTAAATCACATAATCTTAACTTAAACTGCAGCAGGTACTTCCTTTCAATTTCTTGGCGAGTCACTGGCATTTTCTCTTCAGATATCATTTTTCCAGGTGTGTTTGCACCCTTTCAATCTTCTGAAGGGCTTTACATTTGCAGAGTAACTTTAGTCATGGCCTGTTTATATACATTTGCTTTTAAGTCTGTGCTGCCCTTTAAGCTTCAAAAGCTTATTCCTTTCTAGTGCTTTTCCCTCAGTGCACAGAAATAAATCATATCCACTCTCAGTTTTTGGTTTTCTAGGAGAAACAAGCAAAGTTCCTTTAGACCTGTCCCAAGGGATAGGCTTTCCATTCTCTTCCTACTTTAGTGGACACTTTCTTCATCAATCCTATTCTGAAATTGCTATCTCTTGAAGGGAGGTAGGCAGAATTTTAAACAATCTTCCAGAGGTCTGCTCAGTACTTTGTACAGCAAGTTCAAAACTCTCCTTTTCTGCAGAAATGGCTCACCAAAAGGCCTAAGAACTGTATTCACCATTTCAATGTTACATCACAAGGTAACTGGAAAACATTAGAAATTGACTACCAAACATTGCAGTTTCCTCCCCCCTTCATTTAAACCCTGTAAAGTACTATGGTATAACAGATGTTCTTCTCATCCGTCCCTAAATGGATGACTGTGCTTTGTGTGATTACACATTTCCCATTTATTACTTCATTTCTTAAAGTCCTACACCTCTCTACAATATCCCAGTTCTACCTTTATATTTGAAAGGGTTTCCAGGTTCCAGCATGAGAAAATTTTGTTAGCACATATCTACCCTACTTTCAATCTGAGAGTACTAGCCGTGGTTTGTGTGAGTTTTTAAAATTTTAATTCTTTATTAAATACATGTTTTCATGTGCTGCTTCTCTCTTTGAGGAGTAATTTGTTTCAACTTAAGCACATTAATTGCACTAAGTTTAACCTTAATTTGTCCATGTAAGTTTTTTTTAACTATTGCCTCTTTTTTTTGTTTCTCTGTTTATCATAACTGACACAATTGAAGAAAAGGATTGATTTATCTCTGAGTCATAAAGCTGTTTCCTTGACTGCAGTTTCACAGCATGGTTGCCTTTTTCTCCTTCTGTTTCTACTGTAATTTTATAAATAATCTTTTCATATTTCTCTAACTTTCCCTGGAAAAGGTAACTCAACATAGCTGCATTTTCTCTGATTTTAAAAACTAACAGATGAGATCAGCAGCTTGATGAGGGTCAGTACATGCATCCCTTTATGCTGTAACAGTTCTGAAGACTCAACCCTTGAGCTCGCAGCAACACAGATCCTTCAAGAAGAAAGCTCTGAAACCCTGATAAATCAAGGACAGAAAGGCTCTGTGGCACAAAGAACTGGTGATCAAAATGATAATTATCTAGGTAAACATGTTATTATAATTTCATAGCCTGTTATTATGACAAGCTACAGACATATTCCCTTTGAAGTTAAAGACATCAGAAGATGGAACTCCTAACTGAGATTTGCCAAAGGGTTTTGCAGGTTTCTTCATGCAAAGCAAAGACATTAGAGTTGTCTCTGTCCTTTAAAAGAGTTACTTATGATCACCTGGGACCACTTATTTTTGAAAATTGTTGATGTTACCAGCAGGAAATGAAGGTGTAAATCTGCAGTAATCAGAAGCTCATGCACGTGCAGCCAGGCACTGCCTTCATGCCGAGGCTCAAGGAGCTGGCCAGGATCAGGCTACAATGCAGACTCTCGCAAACACAGATCAAAACACGAACACAACAGTGAAAATCATACAACTCAGCAAGGATCAAAGTGCTGTACATCAGTTTCTTACTGTGACAGACATCATTTAAATGGGCTTCAATTTTTCTGGAGCTGAAAGATTAGTTTTGAGAAACTTTGAAGTCTTCCTAGTCTTAACGAGCTCTATCCTATTTATTAAGCAGCAAGAGTGCATGTTACAATTTCTGGAAAAGGCACATGTATGCATTTGTACAGATAATTCTGAATATATTTTTCACCTCAGCTGATAGTTTTCTTCCGTGGAGATGAGACCATTGCTTCATGTGTGAGTCAAGCACTTTTTTCCAGAGGTTAGTTTCTACCTTCTTCAAAAGCTATGAAACATAACCAGCTTTTGTGGACCTATGAATAAGGAAGGATTATTCAGGAATGTGGACTGTCTAGCACAGGGGATTTGCCTTAATAACAGTGAGATTCCTACTCCAGCTCAGCATTGAAACTTATCTGCCATGTTGAGATCTGAGCTTTTCAGCCAATTTATATCAAAATATATGGTATTGATCCTGCCGAAATGGTTTACCTTCTCTCTGTTTCTATTCTGTAAATTAATGTATGTCTTTCCCCCAATCCCCAAATTAAGCCTTCAGGAGGACTTCTGCTTTCATTCTGCTTTTTCCTTCCCTAAAACTTTTGGGGACATCAAGAGGAAAGGCAGCAATTTGCAACTGTCATTCAGCCAGAGTACTTTGGCAAACAGCCTGTCCAAATTGCTACAGAGTCCATGATGGTTCAGCTTGGATAGACACTGGTGTGATGGTTCTTCGGTACCTCTGTGTATGTGTTCCTGCTCTCCAGCCTCATGAGGGGTAGGATAAGGCATGGGACACAGGACAAAGGGCTTTAGTGAGAAATTCTTCTGTCATAGTCATAATCCACCTTTGGAGATTAAACAAATTTCTCCATCAAGTAGGGGGGATTCCTGCATGACTCTGCACTGTCTCTTTGCACACCTGCTAGTGGATGTCTGCAAGGCCACTGGCTGCAGCATAGCTTTAACAGCCACAGAAATCATAGTCTGGCAAACTCTCACAGCACACAGGTCCACTCTTCACACTCCTTCCTAGCTGAGCCCTGGGTCTTGGCCCCCTGATTTTATTTATTTCTATGAAGAACTCTGGATGCTGCACATCACCAAATTATCAAAAGACACTGGTTCCCATTTTACGTGCTGTTTGGTCATATTCTTTACTTAAGCCCTGATTTCTTCCCAATGTACCAGTGGTAATTATTAGTCATCTCAACAATGACTATTTCAGCTTGGAAACATAGTCTTGAAGAGAGCAGTATGATACTCTGACTTAAGAACCCTGTCAGCAATATTAGTATTACTAGTTTACATGAGTAATATAAATATAATTTTCTTTAAAGAACTATAACTCTTCCAACTTCCTCTGGAAAGGCTACACATTAAAGGAAATAAATGTGTAAGAACAAATAGAATACCTTTTTAGAGATTTATTATGCTGTATATGTTAATGGAAAATAGCAATTCCGTAAATAGACATTAACATTGATTTGTTATATCCAGCATCCTACAAACCAGAATGAGGAATAACAATATAAAAAAAACAAAAAATAATTTAATTCTTGGAATTTGGACAGATACTTTCTTCACTTGCACTTGCTGACGTCTTGTGTCACTTTCCTTAACCAGAAGCAATATATATAATTTGCACCTATTATTTAATATCAATCATGTTCTTCAAACGAAGCTGACCCAAAGGCCAACTAGAGGAACTTTTCTACTGATCAGGCAGAGAAAACTGTGATTTAGCTCCTTATTCAACGCCAATATTTGGGTTTTTTTTTACTCTCTGTACAAAGTCTTACAGCATATAAATACACTCAAAAATAGGATGAAATGCCTACTCTGCTGAAGCAATCATATCACAGCTATTGTTTCTACATCTTCTCTCTCTATTGTTGCCATTCTTTTTGGCTCACACTGTTCTCTGTCTTTCTCTAGTTTCTTCATCAGTTTTCTCCCTCCCCTGCTTGCTTTTGATGGTAGAGCCTCAGGGCAGAGGAGAAATTGGTCAGACTGGGAATAGCATGAATTTATGCTTGCAGCCTTATATACCATGAACTTATGCTTGTGCCAAAGCCAATGAATGACAAACTATTTGCATAGACTTCATTCACTTCTATACCATTTCTTTCACTGATCTATTTTTGCAGTAGCCCATTTTCAAGTTGTGCAATAAATCCTCTTCTTGACCCTTCCGTATTATCCCACATCTTTGTCAATTTACTCCTTCCACTGTGAGTGGCCCTGGAAGACAGACATATACCCAAAACTCAGTTCTAATGAATACTGATTTAACATTCTTTTTTTCCCAGGAAAGTCCAATTACACTATGTTCTCTGTTTTCTGAGAAAGATGCATGCAAAGCTTTGCAAGATATAACACGACAGGTTAATAAGACAGCTCTTAAGTTTTGAAAATTGCATATAAAAACACCCTATAGAAACCAAAGTAAATGAATGCTTTCAATATTCAGGAAGACTTCTCAGTTCAGCACTGAACAACTGTATCTATTGCTTACAGGTCATCACATCTCTTTTCTTTAGAGATCCACAGCACAGAAGCAATAGCTGTGGGTGAGACAACAGTGGAGATACTACACAGCTAGTGCCTTAAGACATTTCAAAATAAAGGCAAAATTAGAGAAGCAGTTCTTTTGACATCTGTAGCACAGAAATCTGCCAAATAAAACAGCACATTCTTTTATTTTTTCTCCTATTCAAATAACCTGGAAACTTCTGCAAATAAAGCAGAAGCAAGGCTTTCTTTTAAAGATAAAACCAGTTTCCCTCTTTTTTTTTTTTTTTTTTTAATCTGCTGGAAGATGCAGTCTATAATTGAAATGGGAAGAACAGGTGAGAACTGCAATACCTTTTTCTATGAATATAAGTGTTATCAGATGGAGACTGTACTCACATCAGTCTTTTGCAGTAAGAAGGAATAAGCAGAAGCTTTCTTCTGTGCATAAAATTCAGCATGGCCAGAATTACTTTGTGACACTATCACTCTTCTATACACTCTGTAGAGGGTCTGCAGCATATGTGCACACTGCTTGAAAGACATGGATCATTTTTAGTGCAATTTAGAGATATTTGCACTGTTTTCTTCTAATATTTTACAAAAAGCTGTTAGATCTGTAATTTTTAAAAAGGCAAAATATAGACATAATTCAGCTTAAACACATTCTGGGAAGATGCACTGAAGCCTTGCTCCTCACCCTGACCTGTCCCATTCCTCCCAAACTCCATGGAAGTCAACTCTCAGATTAAGCTTAATTTAGTTACAGTAAATATATTGGCTCTCATATCAGAGTCCTTCAAACTCAGTCCTCTTCTGTTTTATAGCAAAGATTTGTACAAAGTAAAATTACATTAAATTTCATAAGAAAATATTTTCCTATGTTTCTGAAAATTTGCTTAGAGAACAGGAAACAGCTGGCTTTCTGTATGGTTGTGGCTTCTTTCCTTTAACTGTTATTTCACTCTGGCATTGTATAACTCTCTGCCAAGCTAAGGAAAAAATTTATTCTTTATGTTCTCAAACATTATTCCCTTCAATTTTCTTGTGCACTCAGTACAGCCCATGATAATATCATCAGTGTGTAATGTACTCTTCTTTAAGGTATGGCCACCCCATGCTACTGATCCATGTAGGAGTACCACGCTAATCCTGGCGTTCAAATACAGACAGTGTTTTTCACGGCTATGCTTTTTCGAGAGTTTCCAATCCACTGAACAGTGTATTTTTCCATGCCAATTTGAACTTATTTCTCAGTTAAGAATTCTCACTTAAGGGATAAAATTCAACATCAATTAAATTATCAACATTAAATTATCAAACATGTTATAAAAAATCCAAATAAAATACTATAACCTTTTGCAATCCCCCCACACATTTTTTCTTGACAAACTAATAATTTCCCACACTCGTCCCAATCTCCTAAGAAAAGTTAGCATTTTCTAACCAGCTAAATGTTTAAAATGTTCACAGTTTCACTTTTATGTATTACTTAGTTTGTAAATCAACTATATTCCAGCCAATGATAAATGATCTGGTTTAAACCTCACAGTTTTGTCCTCAAAACAATTTATAATGCATTATGTAATTTGTATAACATCCACTGAAACAAATGTTATGAATGGTCCTTATATCAGTGAGAAATATTTTAGATTTTCTTCTGTATTCTTCTTAAATCTTGCAGAGGAGAAGCAATATATAAAACTATTACCATGTGGACACCTTATACATAATCCATCAATGCATGATTTTAGAAGATCTCTTTCTAAGCAATTACATTGTTTCTACCAATGGGGGGGGGGAACAAAACCAAGAAAAACTATTTTTAAACAACATAAGGACTATACTAGAGAATAACTTATCATCAAACTAAATCTCTATTATATATGGAGAGTTCATTTAACACCAAGTTGAATGTAAGGAAATAAAGGTTCAGGCTCAATCTTTTCCATCGTCTTTTGTACAAACCTCAGAGATGATCTGGCTTTCTATACCTTCTCCTTTCACCTCAGTGTTGTGAGAAGGAATACCTCAAAGACTGTGAGGTGCTTAGATACTACACATAGAATGAAATGTAAGAGGGTGGAGAAAGTATTCTTTACAGGAGGAAAAATAAGAGCTGCAAATCACTACAATGCACAGATCTTCAGTAATGTAATTTTTTTCAACCCAGAGTTATCTGATCAGGGAATTCGAGAAGCAGAAGCAGTATCTGAGAAAAAAATATAAACTGGCCAAGAAGCCATATTGCCTTTGAAAACCTACTTCTTGTCCTGTAGTTTGGATGTAGTATCTAAATGCAGATGTTTCCTGACTCCAACTTTCATTCTTGAATAATGTTAATGGGCTGAAAAGGTAATGAAATCTCTTATTAAAAGAGAGACTTTCCACACAATTCTTTGTCTTTACTCTGCAAATTGAGCATTACTTCTGACTAAAAACTATCTGCCAACCACATATTCAAGATTGCTATTAGGTCTGGCTTATTTCTGTGCTAGTCATACAGAAAATATCATGTAGCATTAATATCCAAACTCCAGATCTTAGATTGCATAATAAAAATGTTCTTATTATATAAATATAAAACTACATATAACTTTCTTACCAAATGGAATACATAGATTATTTAAAAACAGATTCAATGCTGAAATTCTAGTTAGGAGCAGATGTCACCATCTGGCTGCCTTCACTATTTCTCTGTGAGACCATTTAAGTCTCCTGACTGGCTTCTACACAGAAAGTAATTAGAGTGAAGCACAAGGGATAGGATCCAGCTGTGCTAAAATTGAGGTGTTTTCCTCCATTAAACTGAGAAAAGATGATAAAAAAAGGATGAACAAATGAACAGATAATTTCAATCTGATGAACACCTCATTTTCTTCCTCTTCACTAAATAGCAAAAAAAAAAAAAAAAAGGGACTTTTTTTAATTTGTCAAGTACCTATATTTTTTCCTTTTTCTATTTTTTTAAATGCAGTATTAATAATTTTCATTCAATTGTTGACTAGGTTTTTTTTCTCTGATATGTTGTCTGTTGATGTCATACCCCTTTCCTTTTACTTGTTTATTTATTCGCTGATGATTCCTAGGATATATGTCAGCTTATTTTCCATTTCCTTGATTATTTGGGGTGTGCTTCTGGGTGATAAGTATTGGAAAATGGCAACATATTCAGGAAAAGTAAAATAATGATTAAGCTGACCTTAAAAAAATGAAATCTAAAAAGAAAATTAAAAAACAGCAGCTACAATTTGCAACATGTTTTTCTTGAAGAGCCAAAGGTCTCTTCAATTTTTCAGTGAAGCAGGAAAAATAAATTGCAGGTTTTAAAAGAAACAAATGTAAAGCTTTTGGCATAGATAAAAGAACTATGACCAGATATTTCATTTAAAAGTTCTCCACTGGATTTTATATCCTCAGAATACAGTATATAGGTATTTGCATGTATATAGGAAATTGCATACAGATATCTAGAGACGCATATATACACAAAAATACCTATTCTCTTAAATATGTGTATTTTATTTAATAAGAGCTTCTGAGTAGCCTTACATACTCTTGTTGTCCTTGAAATCCATTGGAGTAAGGAAGTATCACCAACTGTCTTGGTTAATTTCTTCCTCAGTAATATGTTTTACTACTTACCTTACCTTTCTCTCAAAAACAAGGTGTGGCTTTTCACAGTATCTTGCTCAAGGGTCCATTATTTTAAATTATGTTAGATGGATTGTCTAATTTGTGCATTCCACAGAACAGCTCTAACAGCTGTGATGGTGTTTCTATGTTTCTTTACTTATTTATATATTTTCTGATTGGTACTCAGAGAAAATTTTCTCAATTTTTTCTTCACTTTAGTGCAAATGGAGATGTAATGCATTTCTAACTTGTTGCCGTTTATTTTTAATTCTTGAAAGCATTCAATCCAGTTCTATAAAATTACAGTGCATTTCAGTTAATAATATTAAACTGAAGCTAGAAGAGACAATAATCATAAACATATGTAACTCTGTTGAAAAGATAGGCTCAATAGAGTGCTTTTATCCTGGAGAATACACAATGCTTGGAAAAAAACTTTTGTGCAGGTCCCCAAACCAAATGGTCTTTTGCCTTTCTCCTTCATTCTGAGCTTGCAGGAGTCTGTGCAAATCACCTGTATCATGTTGGCTGCACTCATAAAGAAGCAGAAGGTAAGAGTATTTTCTGGCATTCACTACAGATCTCTCTCAAGCTATCCAGTCTGACAAACATACTCCTGAAGTTAATAAGTAGTTAACGGTACACAATGATGTCAGCTATGAAGTTTTTTATCTTATCACATTTAAATATCTTATCACAACTTGCTGTCAAATCATACTATGTTCTCAAGTCAGTGTCAAATCTTCTCCACAAATCTTAGCAGACAATTCACCTTTAATTGTCTATCAAATAATGATGGTCAGTGACAATTTATTCAGTTACAAATTGCCAATATCTGGTAATGTTTGCAAAACATTTCTTTCCAGTAGCCAAATACCACAAAAGTAGGGATAGAAATTCATTAAAATTTTCAAGTCTGAAAGGTGCATCCAATTATATATATCAATTCAATTACCAAGTGCAGACAACTACAGTACAGCTGATACATAATTCTATATTTGCATGTGTACAAGACCAATGACTTACAGATACTCTAAAATAAACTTTTCAATATATGCTCATCATGTGTGAATGTGATGTATTTGAACACACTGCAGCCATATTATTTTTCTGGTTTGTTGTTGCAGTATCTATAACTTTCAGTAAGAATGCTGGAGCAGAAAAATACAGACTGCTTTTTAAAATTCTATTTTAACTTAACCCAGTTATACAGTGTTTCATAATACTCTATTGATGTTCAGGCCTTTGATCATTGATCTGAGCACAATCAATAGTCACAAAGTCAAAGCCAGAAGACAGGAGTAGGAGAAAGAAATAGTTAACAGGACTGATGCAGAAACATTAGTAAATAAATAGTTTAGGATAGATTATTAATAAAGTTTGGATGGTTGTGTCAGAAGAATTGTGCATCATTGGAGAAATACAACCAATGCTGAAGGCAGTGCAAACAGTAATTTACAGCAAACAAGAAGATGATAAAGTTACCACAGTCACTAGCACTGCTAATAACCATATGCCAATGGTTATCAAACTTATCTGGTCTAGATTTGATTACAATTAACTGGCAAATAATTATTGATTTAGAATTAAAAGTACAGGCAGAAAACAAGACAGAAGATTCTGTTACCAGGAAAGCAATGAAAGCCTACATTTTTTAGCAATAAAGACAAGAGATAATAACTAAAAATGCATTTCCAACTCTATTTTTTTATACATTTGGGAGTGACTGTAAATAGAACAGAGCTGACGCCTCTGGTGCAACAAAAATAAATGGGAAAATCTGGTAGTTATGTTTATAGCTAGAGATGAATTAGCATATTTAACATGAGATAATGGTGCTGGTAACACATTAGCCATGCAAACTGTCTATGGGCCATTATCCTGCTATGGTATTAGGTGTCTTAAGTGCTAACCATTATATTTCAGTTAGAGTAGAGACAGTCACCATTCTCATTTTTAACATTTCAGAGAAATTATGAATTTTTATTTTTCCTGTTCATCTTCTGTGATCACAATATATGATTAAGACTTGAACACAAACTATTACAAAATTTAATATTATGTCATAATTACTCTGTGTTACATTGACTGTCAACCATCTGGACTTAGAATATCTTGCTTAGGTTGGGTTAGTATTATTTTTCAATCAACACACAGTGCACTTTTGAAATAGATTTCTGTCAGTGACATAGTTATTTTCAGCTTCTTGAAACACAAACAGTATTACTGATTTATTTCAATCATTTCCGATAATCCTCAAAGCAGTGTAGGTAGATGCACTTATTATTTTTGTGATCACAATCAATAGTAGGAGTACATCCATGCCCCTCTGAAAGAAACAAAGTTTCTCTTGTTTGAAGATGAAGACGTTTTCAAATTAGATCAAATTTTTCTTACTACCTCAATCTGTTCCTATTCTTCTGCTTTCTAACCTCAACTAGTGCAACTAGTCCCAAAAAAAAAAAAAAACAAAACAAACAAACCAACCAACCAACCAACCAAAAAAAAAAAAAAAACCACATTTTCCACATTTATTTACACTCACAGTAGAAGCAATAAAAACAGCCAAAGCAGAAACCAAGCAACATATATTAAACAGTATGATCAGAATGAACTGCATATTCTGCTGTGCTATGAGACACAATGGCAAAAGGTGATATTAGTTGTCCATAAGTTGCAATTTCAAGATGTGCTTATTTTCCAGTTGATATTTTCTTTGACAAGGAAGCAGTTTTGTCTGGTTGGTAATTGTAAACTCTCCATACCATTTATTATCTAAACGATTCTGGCTGTGTGTTCATTTCACAAACATAATAAAGCCTGCTATATTTTATAAGTGCACATTCATAAGACTAATCTTGTGTTTTCTACCCTTTTCATTTGTTCTTATTTTTTTTCTCACAAATCTAGCTACATTAGTTGTATACTGGTTACCCAAGCTTTTCCTGATTCTTACTGAAGTCTTAAGGTAGAAATGCAGCTGAAAGTGAATAATGAGGTTCAAAAAGAGTCACTAACTAAATGGCTTTTACTTGTTAATTTATGCTTAAACAATTAGCAAACCAAAAATATTAATGGGAATATTATGTTCTGACCATGTTGAATCATCCCACTCCTTTATCAACCTGACAAATTTTATATAGTTTCTAGTTTTAGCACCCTTATTTTGATAGAAAATCCAGAAGTTCAGTACAATTATGTAAATTTTGTACATATAATTTCAAATTATATTGATGTATACATCTTAGAAAAACTAATAATTTCAGAATACATTTTTTTTTTTAGGAAGAAAACAGCCAAATTTTAAATTACAGACAATATTCTCCCTTTATCTTCTTTATATTGAACAGCCACTGAATCTTGTATATGACACACAAAAGCAAAAGCCCAAAAATTTTTAGTACCCAACCTGTGAAATCCAAACTACTTGAAGGCAAATATCCCCAAAATAGAAATAAATTTTTTGGTAATACATCACACTAATCCTCAATCATATTTTGCTATGTATACTCTTGCAATTCTAACTACATTAGAATTAGAACTTAGAACTTACTTCCAGGAGATGAATGTGCCCTTAGTTTAACAGTCAACATCTTTAATCAATATAATTATGTGTGCAAAAGTTTCAGCTATAATGTTTTCTTGCTTAATGTTCTACAATATGTTATACAAGACATCATTTAAGTCAACATATGAGGGCATTCAACAATACACACTCATAGGCAAACACCCACAAAGTTCTATCCTAATCTGCATTTAATATTACACTTCTTATTCAGGGTTAGATGAATTCTGAATTGGGCACTGCCATCAGTACCTGGGTTAGTTTAGCACAGACATTGTGAGTAAATCCAACCCAAACAACTGACAAAAGCCCTCCTGAAAGTTTAACTTGGTATGCAAAATACATATTCCAAACCCATCAAACAGCATTTTCAATGAGCTGCCAATCTTTTGATGATTTTCCTATTATTTTTTTTAGTATGTTGCTGAACTGCTTGGTATACTTTTGTGTTTAGGAGAAAAGGGGAACCAGTGAGCAAAACCAAATGACAGAAGACTAAAATAATGCTTAGTCTCAGACAAGAGACCGCTTACATGACCCAAAGCCCATTGAAGATGTCAGCAGAAAAGGTCCCATTCATTTCAATATGTGCTGAATTCAGCTTTCTTGAAAATTCTTCTGGTTTTTGTTTATGGTACTAAGAAGGAAAAATTACCAGATCAAGTCAGAAGGAAAAGATATATCATCTTCCTGTCCTCCTGAAGGGAGTGAAAAAACAGCTGCTTACTTCATTACAGTTCTCTGGCTACTACAGAATACTGGAGGGCACACAGCAATACACAAATATCACCTTTCTGCTCTTACTACACCAGATTATCTAAAGAACATTTTGATTTACCTGACTGTGAAACAGACTCTTGGTGTTGTTATTATGAAAAATCCCAAGGCAACTGAAAACCTGTGTTTGTCAGTTTTTACCTTTGTCTTTGCCATTGCTCGAGTATTCCTCCTCTAAAGAAATGAGGGGTCTCAGCTAATGATGTATTTCTGAAAGATGATAGTCCAGTGGGCAGGCCAGTCTTCTGCTAAGCCAAAGAGAAGTACAAATGAAGTGTAGAAAACCTACATGGGAATAAAAGAAAAATCATTTACTAAGTGACAAAGCAGGTGAAACCCTTTCCCAAAATATTTCATAGTTGCTGTTACTGATAACACATTTGTTGCTGATACACACTTGGTTGCTAATGTTTAAAATGTTCAAATGTTAAAAAAATGCACCTTGTTGGTCTGTGTACCATTACCTCACAGGTTATTTAAATTGGACTTGTTGGACAGTGCCCCTATTTCTTTCACTTAAACAAATGGCTCTTGTGCTTTCATACCTCCTGTTCGTTGCTCCTAACTTCTGCTTTGCAGTCTTAGAGCTGATAACAAGCAATTCATCATCTCTGCCAGTAGAAGAGCTCTAGTCATTATGACTTTGTGACTACTATATGAGGGTCTGAGCCAGGATGGCTTTGTTGCATTGCCAGAGTTCCCATACAAGGCTAATCTAATGTGAAGGACCTCAGATTAAAATGTGGCACTTGCTTACTATCATTATCCTGTGACTTCATGCATTTAAATAAATCATTTGTATTTAGTGACAGAAATGCACTGATGATGCTGTTCCTTGCTGATATGCAAGCTGAGCCATGCCAATTCATGCCAGCTGAGATACTGCCTCACACTTAGAAGTTCTCTAACATATTGTGCAAAGTTTGCTTGCTTTTGATCTATGGAGATCATACTCGACTCTAACAGGCTCCCTGCCTAAATTCTAGGTTATCAAATGTATAATTGTAATATGCACTTATGTTAATATATGTTTCAATGCAAGTTTACAGAATGCCAGCATCAAATCACAGAATGGTTTAGGGTGGAAGGGGCCTCAAAGATCATCAAGTTCCAGACCCCCTCCCATGGGCAAAGAAAACTAGCCAGGTTGCCTAAAGTCTTGTCCAACCTGGCCTTGAACACTTCTAGGGATGGGGCATCCACAGCTTCTCTGGGCAAACTGTTTCAGTGACTCATCACTGTCACAAACTTTCTTCCTTATATCTAATCCAAACCTATCCTCTTTCAATTTAAAAGCGTTCCCTTATGGTCCTATCAACTTCCAGACTTCCTCTTTGATAACTGCAAACTTAGAATAATCATAAAAAAAAAATAATTGTAGATTGTTCTCTTTATTTCTGTTTTGTAAAGCAAACCAAAACATGATTGACACCACAGATATGTGACATTTCAAATAATGATACCAGGATCGTGGGGGGAAAAATAGATAGCTATATAGGTTTTTGAAGTTAGGTACTGAATTATATTGTGAACTACACTGATCTTCATTTTTGTGAGGAGAAAAAAAAGAAGATGAGAAACCACCAAGAATATTAGAAATCTCTTTTTATTTCCTGCTGCTAAAAAGATGCTATTTTTACAGGGTTAATGAATGAATGAAATAATAAAGCTATGAAGTTGAGGAGTTCTTATTTTGTTTTTTTTTTTCTTAGTGAAAGAAAACATGAGATTTTACACAGTGCAATTGTCCTGGCATATAAGTAAAAGTCAGAGAAATACCCTGGTAAAATTAATTCAAAATTTTATTCAAAAAATTATTTAAAATTTATTTAAAAAAAACCACAAAGCTGTTCATATTCTTCTCCAACTCAGTCTACAGGACATGAGGAGACATCATCTGGAGATGTGATATTCAACATTATGATTAGTTTACACTTTGGTATATGTCTGTTTATGTAGACTGACACATATTTATACATCCTGTGACTAAGGGTGCAGGGTGTTTTTTAGAATAAATTTTAATCTTAAATTTACATTACTGTTACAAAGAAAAGAACAGGATTCAACATGAAAATAATAAATAGATCAAAATTGAGTTTTAATTTTAATTATATATTTAGAACATTCACATAAATGGCACATTTCATAAATATTCAAGACACTTGCCAGATTATAAAACATGACTTCTGAATAATAAAGTATTAAAAATACACTAATGAATAAACAATTCACTACACTGAGGCTTGATCCAGTGTTACTATATTGAAACCATAATAAAAAAATAATGGCAATATTCAACACAATAAAAAAGTTTACCTAGTGCCTTACTTGATGAACTCACAGTTAAAAAATATAAGAACAAGATAAATTCTGTGGCTAATATGATTTATCTAAGTGTCTTGGCTCTGTAGCCAACACAGGTAAACAATAATCTTTTTCAGCAATTTCAATTTCCAGTAGGACAAAACTAACCTAGAAAAGTTTTATCATCACAGCTGTTCAAAAGTATGCAGCCACTAGTCCTTTCTGCTTACACTCTTAACTGCCAGGCATCCTCTGTATTTCATAAATTATGCAAATCCAAGTAGAAGTAATGGTTGAACCACTAATGAGAAAAGGACAAACTTTACAATTTTCATCCTAAAGTTAGGACACTTGTTCCAGTGTTCATCAGTGTTCATCATTCTTGTTCAACAGCAAGAGGAGATCTTGCCAAGAGTTCTAGGTGCAAAATTGGAACCTGCCATCAAATAATTGACAGTGCCTTCCCCCAAGTTCTCTTCTTCCCCACATTAAGCAAGCCTTGTAAATAGCTCCACACTGTTGGCAATAAAGCCATAATACAACTCAGATCACTATTTTTTACCATGTCTACTTTACAAAGTAGTGTAATGCAACAGAACAAGGGGTGTCAGAGAAATTATTGGTGTTGAGGGTTTCTAATCATTACTGCATAAATATGGGGGTGGGAGGATGAAGAAGAGTGGGAAGGGTACTTCAGACTAACTCCAGAACCACTGCAGTAAAACAACTCTCTGAAGCAGTTGAAAGTCACCAGGCTCACTCCAGTCATATATCTTTTGCTTTAGATTCACACAAAAATAAGCATAGTTCAAGCACTCCAAAAAGATTCTGTGATGAAAACTAAAGCCCGGTAAGTGAAGACATCCAGGAAATCAACTTCAGCAGGACACTCCCTGGCTGAGCTGAATTGCTAATTCACCCCTAGCAACAGTTTGCCAAATTGAACCACTCAGCAGCTCGAGGCCAGACACCAGTCCAAGAGACAATAAACCTCTCCAGACCATCAACACCTGGAAGAGCTCCACTGCTGGCTCAAAAGCTGAGTAAACACATGAACTCTGCCTTAAGCCCAACCTAATGAGTCCACCAGAGAGATGTTCAGCAGTTCAGGCCAGACCTCTACTAACAGTTAAATGCTGATACAGTGAAGTTTCTTTCTGACTGACTGAATTAGGTATGTAACTATTCAGTCATGTTGAGGCAATCTAAGAGATGCATGTAGGGAATGATCAACTAAAAAAGTAAGAGAGAATATATATATATATATATATATAAACTGACAGATTCTTTTACTGGAAATTCTTACTTCTTAGTACTGCTGAGATGGATACCGTGCCACCCCCGAAAATGAAAAAAAAGAGGAAGCACTATGGATAAGGTTTTAAAATAAAATATGCAAACTGAAAATTCAACATGCCAACAGCATTGCCCAGGCAATCACTTAATTATATTTCTATCTACTTCTAAGTTTTTAAGAATTGGATCCTCTGAATTTCCACAAAAGAGGTGGGTCTTCTACTAATTTTAACTAGACTAATCATAATTTCACACACTAAGGATTCCCAAAAAGAGGATACAGTACACTGATTCTGTAACAGTAGGAGATCAAAAGATATGAAGTCTGTTCCTTAGCATCTTGAGATCTAAAAAATATTCCTGTTTGTGACAGGAACTATCCCCAGTGTCTAGTGTTTCATCTCTTCTTGGCTACCTGGTGCTTTTTCTTAACCTACCTTAGTTTCCCAGGTACCCATATATTTTAGAACTGAAAATCCTTGGAAAAATAATCTGCTTTTATTAGCTTTTAAATGTGGGCCATTCATGCAACAAATAAAAGAGTGACTAAATTGAAGACCTATATGGATGTTCAAAAGAGGTTAGAAAATCAGTCATTCTTGACAGACTGTCACATTGGAAAAGGCCTAATATGGAAAATACAATAAGAAATAATTGAAAGAAACCAAATGACAGCTACCACAGCCTGTTACACCTTGGAGGAACTCCCAATGGAGGCCACCACTGCATCTGGAGGCTTCAGATACATCTCTGCCGATGGGAGATGAAATGATTTTGGTAAAAAAATGGGCTCAGGCACTAACAGAGCTCCCAAATTCAGAAATAGAAATATCTATGGCCTAATGTTTGTACAGAACAATCAAAAACATAGGAAAATAAATGCTGACCTTTATATAGGTACATACATTTGCTGTCTTCCATCACTATTTTACAGAAAATGTATATAGTTTGGTGTATTTGAGAAGGCTGTTAACATCAATGGAGCTAATCAGACCAAGAGAGTAAATCCAGTAGTTAGTTATGATGAATTAGCTAACATCTCAGGAAAGTGGAACAAATCATCCATTGTATTTCGACTAGAAGAACCACAAAATATTCAAACTTTGGAATTAAGTCTCCTAACAGTTCAACATTTGGAGTTATATTATCTTTATAGATATAACTTTGCAAAATGATTTAGCCATTGAGGTGTTTAAGCCATAGGAACTCAGTAGAATTAACAATTTTCCATATCAAAGCAAAATATTGAGGTCTAAGTAACATTAAAGTTAAACTGGTCTAGAAAATTATCTTAATTTTTAAGTAATAATAAATATCACATCTCTAAAAACATATTTCACAATGATGAAGTTAGAGACCCATCAAAATATACAATTACCATGAGCAAGAAAAACTGTTTGAAAACAGATTCCTCCACATGAGATTTCCTTGGACTTCAAAAGACATTTTGTCAGACATGTCTTACTCTTTACACGAGACAGCGATATTGGCTTGAGTGATTGCACAGACTTACTTATGTTTATTCTGAATCTATAGCTGCAATGACTGTAATTCCAACAATACAAGTGTAGTTTTTGTGTTTCTTCTGGAAATAAACTTCTGATTTTTTAATCTTTTTAATGTTATTTGGCTAGGAAGCAGATTGAAGCCATTTCAATCATCATGAAGTAACCCAAATGAAAATCAGGCTCCAGGTAAAGAACATCAATTGCTCTTTAAAGTAACAAATCAACTTTAAAAAAAAAGACTCAGAAACCTGTATTGCTACCTGGATTTTATCCTTCATGTCCTGACCTCCCCTGATGTAAAGAAAATATAACAAGTCCCTCTATTCTGCTTCAGTCAATCATCACGTGCAGAAATGACTGGGGGACACAAGAAAGCTTCAACCCTCATTGCAGCCAGAAGGGATCACATGATGAAGACCTTGATAAGTCTTAACTTTGAATGGAAGTAACCAAATTAATCCATGAGTCATCCTGGCCTCCCCATAGAATCTGAGGAAAAAGAAATATTTCTCCCCTGGTGAACTAGAGTGCAAGCAAGGTAAATCAGTCTGTGAAGGCTCCCAGTTCTGCGAATCAGATGTGAAAGATTTTCAGGGAGGCTTTCAATTTGGTGTTTCAGGCTAAGTGAAATCAATTCTGGCTTAAGAGCACAGATGAAAATTTTTCTGCCACCTTCTGACAGACATCTAGTTGTTAGCCAAAAGGCCTTTGCAAAATGTTTCCCAACCCTTTCTATCTCCTTCCATAATCAGTCAACATCAACAAAATATCACCACAAACCTTAGAAGAATGCCATCTTCAGTATCTCTTATTCTCTCATATTTAAAATCCAAGATACATTAGATTGCATAATGACTTGCTTTCACAGGCAAAAGTCAAGAAAATTCTAGAATTTGGACTGACCTAAAGGATGCAACTGAAAACCATGAAAGAAATTTCTAAGTCCATATATGTTTTTAGCATTCTGTCCGTTCTGGCCCTAAATGCACGTTTAGCTAAAATGAACAATTTGTTGCTGCATAATATGTCATAGTGTTTGTACCGCATTTGGAAGCCACATATATCTGAAAATGAAAATTGCATTTAAAACAAAAAAATTACTCTGCTCAATGTAAGACAAAGCATCAGAAATTACAAGGAACTGCACTACATAAGCATTTTTCTCATATTTTGTCAAATACTCCTCAACTGTTTATTTTTTAAAATAACAAATAGTACCATGTAATGTGGGCAGTCCAACAGTGTCAGTTAGATGATTTCTTACTTCAAGTGAGAGAAAGCAACTTAGCTTTGTTCTCCTCAGTTTTTTCCCTCTTTCAGGTACAATAAACTGTCCATATTATTGAAGTTAATCATTATCATGTATTGCAGAATGTCACATGTCAATTGTGTAACACAGAAAAGACAAAAAAATACATGAAGTAAGGATTTCATAAATTTACAGTGCTTACTGCTTGGGCAATACTGAAAAATCACTCAAGAAAGGGGACAACTAAATAAACATGATTACACTTCATAAGAATGCAATGCCTTACTCCTATTTTCCAAAGGAATGGCGAAACTGAAGGAATTGCACCTGATGTAGTTGCTGCGTTAAAAATAAGTTATTTCAAGAGGAAAAATTACAGCTATTATGCTCATCAAAGCAAAGACGAGCGTTACCTTGCAAAGTGAACACAAGAAACTTCATTTGAGAAGCCAAATATTATTGTAAAATTTTACATGAAAACTGAGCAGTCTGCCCATACTGCATCCTCTTGACATATAAATTTCATAACAGCCGACACTTTTAAACCATTATAAAAATATAGATTTATATGTTCTACAATATGAGTTTTGGAAAGGCTGTAACTTAAGACAGGAAATATTTAGGCCATTTTTATTTCTACAAAAGGGCAAACAATTTTATACAATGTTGTACTGCCAACTTATATTTTAGAGTGTTAATTTCAGCAAGAGTATAGTTTAATGACACATGTTGAATGTACTAAAGATATATCCTCAATTCTCTTTATATAGCTCATTACTTTGTGAGCATAATGCCTCAGATCAAGCCCTCATTTAAATAAACAGGAACTTCAGTAAGGAAAGGATCCATTTGCATATCAAATTATGTACTCTGTGTTCTGATTTTAAGCATGTGACTTATTGGAACTGACCTGCTGGAGGACAGGCACTAGTTGAAATACCATTCTGCACCAGAAATGACAGCCATAAGAGTGAAGGTGTCACCCTTACCAAAAGGTGTCACACTTACCAAAATTAATTTGTCATCAATTTACTTGCCCAGAGAAATGATGTATCATGAATTGTGCTCATACTTTTTTATGGATCACAACTGATCAGTGAGTGTGATAGTCAAATGCATACATATACACACTTCCTTTCTCACTGCATGTAAATCATAAAATCTATGGTCATCAGTATTTACAGGAATACTATGGGAAATGCTACAAAGTGTTACCAGATGCTAAAAGAGAAATCAGGGTCATGAGCAAATTGTGTCATCACAAGTAACAGAGAAATCAGAGCAAACAGAAGACAACCTTATGAATGAGCTGCCACAGATCAATAAAGGAACAAAAAAGGAAGCTTTGATGATGGTTGGGAAAGGAGTTTAAGGCATGAGAAAGCTGTTTAAGAAAATAAAGTGGAAATAGTATTAATCATAACAGTATTGAATACAATTAAAAATGCTTAATTTGGAGTAACTTTGCTCTGTAAAACAAAAAAAAATTGTGCTCTAGTAAGAACCTTATAGCATGTCCAGTGCATCTCCATTTCACAGAAATAGCTAGCTTAAGTTATTTATAAACCCTTTTAGGATCACTCAAGAATTGAAGGATTGTTCTTTGAAAAGGTTAACTAACACGACTTGAGTAGGATGTAGACCACAATGCTTTCATTTTCTGAGTAGCCAGCATTTCACATTAAAACTATCTTCCTCTGTACAGGATGTGGTGCCTTCACACTTCCTACTTTTGAAAATAATCGGTATTTCAAAGGAGCAGTCATCAAACTAGGGATAAAACCACGATCATTTATTTAAAGGAATGAACTGCACAGCAACTTGCTCCTTGCATGAATGCTTTTACTTGTGCCTCTAATCTAAAGCCTTTATTACACACTGTGCCCTACATCTGGGCCCCAGCAGGTTCAGAGGTACAAGATAGCTACAACTGGTATTTGACCTGAATAAATGTTATGAATAAATGCTACAGAAGCCTAACCCCAAAGGAACACAAACTCTCACATAAAAACTAAATCCAACTCGAGTAATTTAAATAAAAAACATAAAATCCTCCTTTGTCTTTTGTAGTTTTGTTGCTGATAACAATAAAGGCAACATTTTTTTCATTATATTGCCCTTTTATGAAATAATCCATTTTTCCCATTTCAAGCATTTTTAACTATATTACATTTATATCACATTATTACTTGTTATTTCAGAGTTAAGACTTGATATCCATACAGCAAATAATAGTCCACTCAGACAGAATTACTGGGTGTATTAAAACTTGTCAAGCATTCTACTAAAACAGCTAATGATTTGTCCTGTGCTGCTACAGAGAAAAATGCAAAACAGTGGTTTTGTCTTTTGCAAAGTTTACACAAAGTAATAGAAGAGTGAGAAAGAATGATAAATCAATAATAATGCTAACATAACATTACATTCTTATTAAATTATTATATTTCTAATAAAATTAAATCTGATATTTAAATGGCAAACGGTATACAATGGTGATGGTATGTAAACAGCTAAACATTGAAAAACATCTAGCATCTAACACATCTAAAATATCTAACACATCTTTTCACATCTAATATGAAAAATTCACGTTTCCTCACAAAAGAAACATAGACAAGGCAGAGACATTTAATCCTTTTTGCCTGCAGTGTTTCCACAACCCTGAGCCGTAGGACTATAACTCTGAGAATAGTAGAATCACACAATCACAAAATCAAAACTAGGTTGGAAAAGACCCTAGACTCCTACTGAATACCACCTTATCAACTAAACCATGGCACTGAGTGCCAAATCCAGTCTTTTTTTAAAAGACTGTGACAGTCACTCCACCACCTCCCTGGGCAACCCATTCCAATGCCCAATCACTGTTTCTGTAAAGAATTTTTTTCTAACGTCCAGCCTAAACTTCCCTTGGTGCAGCATAAGACTGTGTCCTCTTGTCCTGTCACTGTTTACCTGGGAGAAGAGGCTGACCCCCACCTAGCTACAACCTCCTCTCAGGTAGTTGTGGAGAGCAATAAGGTCTCCCCTGAACCTCTTCTTCTCCAGACTAAACAACATCAGCTCCGTCAGCCGCTCTTCATAGGGTTTGTGTTCCAGACCCCTCACCAGCCTTATTGTTCTCCTCTGGATGTGCTCAAGCATCTCAACATCCTTCCTAAATTGAGGGGCCCAGAACAGGACAGCACTCAAAGTGTAGCCTCACCAGTGCTGAGTAAAGGGAAGAAGGACTTCTCTGGTCCTGCTGGCCACATGTTGCTGATACAGGCCAATGGCATCCTGGCCGCCTGCTGGCTCATGTTCATTCTGCAGTCAATCAGCACCCCCAGGTCCTTTTCTGTCTGGCTGCTGTCCAGCCACTCTGTTCCCAGACTGTAGTGCTGCAGGGGGTGGTTGTGGCCAAAGTGCAGGACCTGACTCTTGGACTGGTTAAACCTCATACTGTTGGACTTGGTCCATCAATCCAGCATGTCCAGGTCCCTCTGCAGAGCCCTCCTACCTTCCAGCAGATCAACACATGCTCCCAGCTTGGTGTCATCTGCAAATTTGCTGTTGGTGGACTCAATTCCCTCATCCAGATCATCAATAAAGATATTAAGCAGAACTGGGCCCAACACTGATCCCTGGGGGAAACCAGTAGTGGCTGGCCACCAACTGGATGTGGCATTATTCACTAGCACTCTCTGGGCCTGGCCATCCAGCCAGTTTTTAACCCAGTGAAGAGTGCACTGGTCCAAGTCAACCCTGAATTTGTGCAGGATTTCCTGGTCCAGCTGAATACCTATGAGTCTATGAGACCTTGTGGGATTCATCCAAGAACACTTAAATATCTGGCTGATACCATGCCAAGGCATCTCTCAATAATTTTTGAACTGTCTTGGATATCCAGAGAGGTTCCAGCTGACTGGAAGCTGGCTAACATTGTCCTGATTTTCAAGAAGGCCAAGAGATATGACCCTGGAAACTTCAGGCCTGTCAGTCTCAGTTCAGTGCCTGGTTAAATTATGGATAAGATAATTCTGGGAGTTATTGAAAAACACATGAAAGCCAATGCAGTCCTTCATCACAGACAGCACAGGTTCATGAGGTCAAAGTATTGATCAATAAGCTTAATTTCTTTCTATGACAGCTACCCACCTAGCTGATCAAGGGAAGCCATTTTATGTAATCCTTCTGGATTTCAGTAAAGCTTTCTCTATCTACTGCTTCTCACAGTGTCCTTCTGGACAAAATGTCCAGCACACAGCTGGGTAAACACGGCTGGTGACCAGTCACTTGTGGGGTTCTGCAGGCCTCCATTTTTTGCCCAGTTCATTTCAACATCTTCATAAATAACTTGGGTGAAGGATTAGAAGTTATATTAAGTAAGTGTACCAAAGATACTAAACTAGGGGGAGCTGTTGACTCCCTCAAAGGCTCAGAAGCACTGCGGAGAGACTTTGACAAATTAGAGAAATGGACAATCACCAACTGTATGAAGCTTAAGAAGTGAAAGTGATGGATTCTGCACCTCGGACAGTGCAAACCCGGGTTTCTCTACAGAGAAAGATGCTGGAGAGCAGCCTCGCAATAGGGATCTGGGAGTCCTGGTCGATGGAAAGTTGAATCTGAGTCAGCAGTGCACTGGCAGCCAGGAAGGCCAACTGTGTCCTGGGGTGCATCAAGCATAACATCGCTAGCCAGGCAAGGGACGGGATTGTCCTTTCTGCTCTGTACTTTGTGCATTTTTGGGCACTACAATATTAGAAGAATAAAAAGCTATTAGAAAGCATCCAAAGGAGGACTATGAAGATGGTGAAGAGCCTTGAGCAGAAGCCATATGAAGAGTGGCTGAGATCACTTGGTCTGTTCAGGCTGCAGAAGAGGAAACTGAGGGAAGACCTCATGGCAATCTACAACTTCCTCATGAGGGGAAGAGGAGGAGCAGACACTGATCTCTTCTCAGTGACAGGCCCCGAGGGAATGGCTGAAGTTGTGTCAGGGGAGGTTTAGGTTGGATATTAGGAAAAGGTTTTTCACCCAGAAGTTGTTGGGTAGTGGAACAAACTCCCCAGGAAAGTGGTCACAGCACCAAACCTGAGAGAGTTCAAGAAGCATTTGGACAATGCTCTCTGGCACATGACTCTTAGGGTATCCTTTGCAGGGCCAGGAGCTGGACATGATGATCCCTTGTGGGTCCCATCCAACTGAGGATATTTTCTGATATGTAAAGCAAAAGCCTAATCTCACAATTACTTCCATGAAAGAGTTATTTATTCAGACAAGCAGTTCTATTAAAATAAACTGGGCACATTTGTAAAGTTATCCATGTGCATAACTGCTTATTAGATCATATACCCTGCAAGATGAAGCAGGTATCTGAATACTACCTGAAATTTTCCCAGATCATATTATTTCCAGCCAAGGTCACTGAATTTCTGGTTCATTCACTGACTCTTTTAGAAGCATTCACACTGATGACTGCAACAGATTCCCAGACAAAAAAAGGACAAGAGCCTGTTATTCGCATGACAAAGTAGCAACCCTCTGTCAGACAGAGCACTATACGCACATACATATAATATCTGTCATCACCATAAAATTGAAAGCACAAGAATAATCATTAGCAGAAGCAACCATACTAGAGAGACCTATTGCTTGAAAAGGATGTTGTCAGGCAGGTAGATTAATGAACACTGCCAGTGGCAATAAGTAAGACCAAATGGCATCTTCTATGGAAAGTACACACGCCCCACTTACTTCATAAATGACAGTACTGCATCTGAAATGGAAGGGTCATTCCTTTAGTGTAAAGTGCAATGCATTGCTATTTCTGTTCTCCACTCCTCTATTAGTTTTTTTAGTCTCTAAACTAAATAAGATTAAAAAAAAAAAATCATGCAGGGAATCAGCAGCCTTCCAAAAATCATCCTCCACTTCATGGGGCAAATGCCAACCTTTTTTTGGTCAGTTTGTTTCTGTGCAAAAATTTACCTTCAAGCTAGCTAAAGAACAATCTCAGACTGAATTTTAATTTAGATACATAAAATGTAGGAACAAAAAATGGTACACTGAGATAAGAATTTGAAGTGCATTCCAACTACCATTGAATGACACCAGGTTTGAGCAATATGTTCCCTTAAGCTCTTTTTAAAATCCTAACCTGAAGCTTTATCTATGGGTGACATATGTTGTAAACACAGAACAAACTGATAGAATTGGTTTAATTTGAAGAGAGGGGATTTTTTGTTTCTTTCCATATGCAGTGTTGCTAACCTTGAAGACAAGACAATTCAGTGATTTGATAAATGTGATGAGATCATGCCTTGTTTCCAGCATTGTGTTATTAAAACAAAAGTGCATCAAACACACACCAATATAATTAATAATAATAATAAACATTTTTTTCATAGGGAAAGATGTTCCAAGGAAATACCCTATTTCAATGAAATTAAAATTCCCCACAGGAAACTATTATCTTCTGAATAGATTACTACTTCTGTCCATTTCCTTTTTACATGGTACTTAAAATTGTATGGCTATATTACCCAGGTATGAGAACCTCATTTCCTGAAGAAACCCTTCTTAAGAAATACTGAAGTGAGAGTTCTTAATAAAAAGATTAATTATTTTATTTCTAAATTTTTAAATATGTGTACATATATAAAATTTTGTATGCAATTATAATAAAGAATTAAAATTAAAAATGAAACTTAATTTATTTTTAATTGATGCTAAGTTGTTTACAGTGTTTTCATTTCCCAGAAGTTTTAGAAATATATGTTTCTGTTCTGAAGTATAAATAATTTCTAATTCATATTTGCTACAGATTGGGAGTTAAATACCAACCTTGAGTAAAACATATCACATAATTTTCAGCTCTTACCCCACAGCAAAAAAGAAAAGGAAAAGACTCCCCAGCTTTGAAATAATATTTATCTTTTGTGTAATGGAATACCTTTCATAAAGTTTAAAGAAACTGTCCACAAAATCATCTTGTGCTGTACTTATACACTAATGAATGATACGAGAACAGACAGTGCTCTCTGGAAACCATGGCTCCATCCCTAGGGCCTCCTCAAATACTAATTTTTTTTGCTCAGGATGGAGCTAAACTTGGAGAGTGTACCTGCTTCTGAATGCTCACTGATGTGTTCTAGCGCAAAGTAGAATGGAAACAGTAGCAAAAAATAAGTAGGATACCTCCTTTTATACGCCTAAGATATAATAGACCTGACAATGAATGATAGTGGAAAACACTTTACCTTGCTCTCAGATTTTCATTTAAAAATTAAGTCCACAATCTCTGATTCTCTGGAACTATGAGGCTAGCATGCTGACACTACATAGAATGTTGTATTGACATAGCTATAGAGTACTTAGATTGGGAGCGTATTCCAGCCTTGTAGTGTTCATGGGAAAGCAGGCCCACTGCTGCTGTAAGCACTATTTTATTAGAAGCAATGCATTCTGGCACTTGTAAAATAGTCCCTTATCATGCAGGGGAAACACAGACCTGGGAACATGCCTGAATACACTCTAAAGGTGAATACTTTCCAAAGTGCACTGGGAAAAACTCTTTTGGTACATGCTGATTGAAAGAGGCCTGTTATTCTTCCAAACTTTAGCAAACAGGTTGTTCTACACATTTCTGACCGCACTGCCTGTTGTATAGCAGAAGAAAAGTCCAGCTAGGTACAAATGAAATCTCTGAAATGTCCTTCTTTCTATTTGAAAGAAGAAAAGATACAGAAACAGTCTAGTTATCCACTGAAGTTTACCAGATTAGACCAGAGGAAGAAATAGCCAACACTTGCTTGCGATAAAAATAACTTGCTCTGTTAACTAGGTATTTGTTTATGCCATTTGATTATGAGAAAAATAAAACTAGCACAGGGAATGTTTAATATTAATTATGTTGTGACTTTCTTATTTTAATGTTTTAAACAAGAAAACATTCTGTTTCAAATGCATTACTAGCCTTGTTTATGGTAACTGAATCTTTGTCAAGTTGTAAAAGTACAAGATCGTTGAATACAATTAAAAAAAGTTATTCTGCTTACAATAATTTAACCCTCAAGCTAGAAGTTGTTTTCTATTTTTCCACTCAAATTAGCCCTGAAAACATTCACAGTCATATGTTACAGCTTGAGCATCAAGTCATATGAGAAAAATATCAAAAGAAAACGAAATCTACTAGAGAAGAATCAATAAAAAACAGCTAATCTTTCTTTAATTAAACTTGCTTTGTTGAAAAAAAAAAAGGAGACAAACAACAATCTTTGACAAAATCAGGGGGTTTTATATAATCAGATGGATGAGGAAAAAAGAAACTGTATAATAAAGGGGTGAGGTGCATGAACAATACAATTTTTTTAGAGTGAAACTCTATTTTTACATTTTTTTTTTAATATCATGGCCAATTCAGAGAGGAAGTTCTCTGGAAATTGTGGAATTCACATATATTTTCATTTTCTTTTCACTTTACTAAGTAGCTTCCCCAGCATTTATATTAAACAAATAATGTTAGACATGAGAGTACTAGAATGGATCATCCCATGAGAAACAAGAGTCATGCTGATTTATTGTCTCAGACAATAAATCTATCTTTGTCTTTTACTTTCTCTTCTTCCAGAGCTGCTATGATCTTGATTGAGTCACTGTTTGCATCTCTTTATTAATGTAGTTTTGCAGTTCTTGGGCAATCCACAGTTCAAGAGGAAGCTTTCTCCTATGATTTAACACTGTTGGACAAACAAAAGCCTCTGCTTTTAAAAGGACAACAGAATCAAGTTATATTTTCAAACAAATAATTAAAAATTGTATATCTACTTCCAACTGCTTTGTAACTGTACAAGAACATATAAAAGGACACATTGGTGAAACAAAAAATGGAAAAGGAAAGAACATTGGTGTAAGCAGGGTCAGCTGATATTTAGGAAGTTACTGGAGGCAAAGATCAATCATGGTACTCTTCATGATCATGAAAACTTAGAAAGAACTAAATGTGTACAAACAACAAAACCACTATTCATTCTTTTTCAAGGATGCATAAGAAATTATCACAGATCCATAGAATGGTTTGGTTTGGAAGGGACCTGAATAATCATCTAGCTCCAAGGTGCCTGCCATGGGCTGGGACACTGCCCATTAGATCAGATTGCTCTAATATTCGAGTAAGCATGTACTAGAGATAGCAATCTGTCATTTTTATGTGATCATTCCTCATACAAAACTACACAAACATTCTCATGCAGTAATAAATCATATTATTTATGTTACAGGATTATCATATTTCTTCTGATGTGACATGAACTGAAATATGAAAAATAAAATGTTAATAGACAAAAAATATTGTGATGTTTCTTGTGTCGTTTGTTATTCTTTTTTTTTTTAAGAATTCCAGCTTTGGTATCTCGTAATCCTAAACCTCTGTGGGATTTCTTTTTTTCCTACGCATGTAACAGTTGATGAACTCAGCAGAATACAAAAGAAAAATCTGGCCCACTGTATTACACTTGTACCACAAAGACATGATTCCAGACCAAAATTTTTTAAAAAAATTAAAAAGAGGAAGAACCTTCTAAAAAGAAAAAAAAATCAAGTTTAATTAAGAATGTTTTTTTTAAATGGATGTCTGTTTCAACCTTGAAAACCAAGTTCAATCAGTGACACAGTCAAACATACATTCGTGATAAAAGAAAGGGAAGTTATGGTTACAGTTATATTTTCAGTACTTAGATACCCATAAGTCTTAAAAAAAAAGGGGGGAAAACTGTTTCACATAAAGTATATATGCTAATAAAGGTAAAATAATAGATTATCCAATGCTTTAATGGCACTACACTGTTAATCATGACAATATTGTTAATATACTGTATTTGATCCCAGACAACAGAATATTTTTGGACTTCTTTAGCAATTGAATGCTAGAGGTGCTATGAATTAGTATCTCTGATCAACATAATGCACAAGAATGCAATGCAACCCTTTTTGGTTTGTCACTTTTTTTCCCTGTAAGTCTTGCTTTTTCATGGTGCCAAGCAATAGAACAAGAGTCAATGAACAAAAAGTGATGCACAGGAAGTAGCACCTGAATAAGAGGAACTTCTTTACTGTGCATATGACTGAGCACTGGAACGAATTGCCCAGAGAGGTTGTGGAGTGTCCCTCACTGGAGATACTCAAGTGAGGCCTGGATGCAGCCCTGTGCCATACATAGTGGTATCTGCAGATTTGTTCCTTTCACAGGTTCTCACCCTGTTCTTCTCTGGTCGTAAGTACAACTGTTCAATCCCTTTTTTCTTTTTTTCTCTCTTCTTAAATATGTTATCACAGAGGCATTACCACCATTTCTAATTGGCTCAGCCTCGACCAGCAGCATGTCTGTCTTTGGAGCTGCCAGGCATTTACTCTACCAGGCATGGAGGAAGCTTCTGGCAGCTTCTCACAGAAGCCACTCCTGTAGCCCCTCTGCTACCAAAGCTTGGCCATGCAAAGTCAATGCAGTTTGTTAAGAAAAAAAATTTAATAACAACTCTATTCTTGTCTAAGGAACATTAATTATGTCTGAGGATATCCTGGAAGACTTTGATCAACACCTTCTTCTCAGGGAGAATCAAATCTTTTTAGCCTTCCTGATGTCGGTAAACAGTTACAAGAACTGCCAGAATTAAGTGTTTTCATATTCTAGTAGGATCTCTCTGTTCTTCTATTCGGGAAACAAGCTGAAAAGTTTCTGCCTCCAGCAGGAAGGGGACAAAACATTAGAAAAGTTATTGTATTGTAAAACAAATCTGTTCCATGAAATGACAGCACCAAAGGGATTGAATCTTTACACTGATTTCACACATCACTTGTTCTGTCATGTAAGATTTCTGGATGTGGCTATCTATATGGTGGCACTGCAATCAGAGGGAAAAAAAGTGTGTCTCTTTAGACTTGGATTCAGCCACTGTTATTCAGCTCAGAAATTTACAGTGAATAGGACTACCTTTGACAAAGTGCCACCTACCAGATTCACAAGACCTTCTCAAAGTGAGCTCAGAAACAATTCTTAGCATTGCAGACATGATATCATCACTTTTAGAGAAAGCTTCAGCAGCCCCACTCTCCAGAAACAAAAGCTTTTCCACCTTGAGGTGACAGTATATTCCATGGCATAAGAGACAGCAATTTAAAAATATGTCAATTGATATAACTCACGAATATTCAATCCATTTGCAACAGTTCATTGCTGTAGTATAACAAAAAAAGATCTTTGGTCTGAGAGGTTTGGCCATGTAATCATCCACAAAGTATATAAAACACATAATGCATCTGAGAGTCACTATTTAGCTATTTTCCTGACTTTATTAGCCCTTGAATTGAACTAAACATGCTGTGTTGTTCACTACAGTTTTGAAACTCAGCTTCTAAAATACATAATCCAACTAGTCGTAAAAAGGTTTGATTTTTAATGCCCAAACCAGCACTTATATTTTATGAAAAATATGCTGGGATTTTGAAGCATGGAAATGGATTTTCCCACTGTGTCTTAGAGATAATAAATTGGCAGGCGTTAAGTGTGTGCTTGGAAGTTTCCAGAAAAAAAAACAAAACATGCTATGATGAAAAAACCACACTATAATTGCATTAACAATGCAATTAACCAATGGCTTAAATTTCTCCTAAGTATGACCTTTTTAAAAGCTAAGACTGTTTTCTTTTACTAAAAACCTGAAATATTAGATGCCTAAGTGCCATTAAATATCAGTTTAAGCTCTTCTGAAACAGACACTGGGCAATTACTTGTTTGAAATACTCATTCTCTAACAAACATGTTCAAGTCAGAAATAGGAACATAATCTTCTCAGAGGCCCTACTAATTGCCCTCAATTCCATATCTCCATGCGAAACCATCCTAAGAAGAAGTGAAGGCCCTGAGGCAAAAGTGGGGGAGCAGCTGCATTGTATAACTTGCTTTCTGTACCATGATGCCAAACACACAACACTTGCTGACAGAAGTCCGTGGAATCTGATGTAGTTGCACCCGAGGACAGCACTGAGCTGCTAAAACAATGATTTTCAGAGAGCATCAGCTAAGGGTAAATATCTTTAATATTAATGTTTTCTTTTGCCTGTATATCTATACTACAAGGTAATTGTATTTATCCTTTATTTTAGTCTCAAAAAAGAAATTTTTAAACACCTGGCAGTTCATGCTGAGGAAATAATAACATTTAATTTGCCAAACAGAGTTTTCTCTAACCTTTTATCTTACCATTATTTCTTAAGACTCCTAAAGGCTGGAACAACGAAAATATTCTGCCAGGCAGCCACAGTACTACAACAAAACCAGTCCACAATAAGAACAAACAATTCCCGAGTATTAAAATAAACGTAGAATAAAAAGGTGACAAAGCTTACAGTTCAATGCAAAGAAAAAGGCAGTGACTGCTTTGCATCCGTGCAAATACCTCCATAAGAAATGTAACTTTTGCTTTGAGCTATTTGCACCAACAAAGAATTTCTAACTGAAACAATGACAGAGAAGTAATAGCTGCTTACTCGGGAGCTGTTGAAGCAATTGTCTTGGATGATTCTGCAATTTATCGTAAGATTTCAGCCTCCAAACTGTCTAGAGCAAATATGTGAGGATAACCACAGACACATACCACTTAGAACAAAGGCAAATAAAACCAAGACACTGTGATCCAAAACTTTGATCTTTATTTCTGCTAGAAGAAACAGTTAAACAACCAAACCCACTAATACACAATTTCAGGAATGCTTGATTGAAAGGTTGATATCCCATTCATGTTGAAGACATTCCAGATGCATAGAATTAGTGACATATTTATTTATTTATTTATTTACTACCTGTGAGCATCTGAGGTGGGTATTAACTGGATATATGGCAATTCTTAACACTACTAGGAAAATGCTATGACATATTGTTCACATTAGGAAAACCACACAGACTTATCTAGCATTAAAAAATATCTTCAGAAATATCAGCAAACTAGAACAAAACTGAGTTATTTTAAAACTAATATAAATCCTCTGCCTTAAAAATATTACTTTAAGGAAATACTCTTAATATTTTGAAACAGTGCACAGAGTTTTTTTAAACTGAATCCTTCTACCACCTTAAAACCTTCTGATAAGGTGACAGAAAGTTCAAATTTAACATAGTTACAAAAACTCAAAGTGTTCAGATATTCTGGAGTCAAAGAGAACTTTCATTTCTGCTAATGGAAAAGTTGCATTCCATTCATACATTGCTGAAGTCTTTGTCATCTATAAATTATGAATCACCAATCAGGACATAATTAATATAAATGTGCCTTAAACCCAAATACAAGCATGAATTTTGCAACACTGTGATTGCATAGCTAGAAAAAAATTTAGTTATGTGAACAAATGTGTCAAAGGTGGGTGGATGCAGTTAGGAGGCAGGTAGGAGGCACTCAAGTAACAAAAGTTGTCAGGCAAAAATCAGATAAGGAGTGGGAGTTAAAACAGGCAGAAATCCTGCTGAACATTCTGGAAGAATGATTGGCAGGACAGAAGTCAACCAAACAAGTAGATAAGCAGACTCCCCTTCTGGGGAGGAGCAATAGCATTAAAATGTCTGGCATATGACAGATGAAAGAGGCAAGGACTTTTCACCTCCAACTTGTCCCAACAAAGAGCTCTTGAGCTTGATCGTTCAGGTCTCTGAAAGTAAGGATCACAAAGAACCAGAGCCTTTGTTATTAGACATGGAATTGTACAGTCAAGGCTAATTTAGAACATACATTTTAAAAACTACAAATTTCACATGTAGCAATGATGATTAATATTGTGTGAGAATGGCTGTGAGCAGAAAGCATATTGTTCATGAGAAAAGTTAGTAAAATTCAGTTTTAAAGCTTAAAACTGGCCTGCAAATGTTCCTATCCCAGAGTTCTCTAATTCCCTAAGTGATACATACATCTATTGAGTTGTAGCACAGCATTCACTTCATTGCTAGTTAAAATAGTCAATTTATCACAAGCACGACAAACTTATGACAGATTGGCTCAGTCTGAAAAATTCCCCAAAATGTAATATTTGTAGAATTATAGACTTTGGGGATTTTTTCATTTCCCACATGCTCCTTCTGGCTTTTTAACTGTAGTTTAAATAAAATTTGTTCTACATATATTCACACTTTCTATAGCAAAGGAATAAGTATATAACAAGACAAGTAGCTCCAAAAATTTTCCAGAAGTTTCACCATTTGTCTGATACCTTCAGAAAGCATTGCATCAGAGCACAGTAGAGGTCTAACCACAACTTCTTTTGTATTATGCTTGCTAAGTGCTAGATTCTACTAGTAAAAGCAAACTAGGTAGTCACAGAATTTAAACAGAAAACAACAGCATTCCTAATAGAAGAGAGAGAGGCCTGCTTATGAAAATCAATATGCACCATTTTTAGTGGGACTCTCCCTTTCTTCACCTCCCTCTGCACATCAAGACAATCTCAAAAGAAGGACAGAGTTCTGTTTTTAAGACTGACAAATCATGGTAGCTTCCAGATATGTTTGGGATGGTCTTTCTTTTTGTCCTTCATCTTTTGTAACAATTTACATTTAGGGTTTTTTTTTTTTTCATTTGGTAGTTCATTATATTGTTTCCACCATCACTGCAAAAACTGAGATTAATTCAATGAAGTGAATGGCAGTCAAAAAAACAAGCCTATTTTATGTCTCAGACTGCCTTTCTGCACAGAACTACTTTGGTATTGTTGCCTTAAAGTGCTTAATATCTCGGCTTATATTGTCTGAAGCATTTTGTCTTATAATCATGTTTACATCCTCAACAAAATAATCACACCGGACTGAGAAAAGTAGTATTTATAACTTTACGAAACTGTACTGGTACCTTAAGCATTTCCAAAAGTTGTTTTCCCCTTTGAACAGTTGCTACTGATTGCATTTGTAAAGTACTCCTCTTGCCCAGCACTGTAAAGCATATACTTCTGCTCCTGTAACATTACATCATTTTTGCAATATGATAATATCTATTGGAAGACATCTTTCCAACTACATCACAGTTGCAATGGATTTGAAGCCCTGTTCACAAATGTTTTGTTTCAGATATAAACTATTAAGCTTGCACTGATTTCAACGACACATATCAAAGCTATTACACTTCAAACCTGTAGATCACTAAAACGTCACTATAACTTGCACAGTATAAACCATGAATTTCTGTGGTAAGTGTTGTGACAGTTCTTCTAGGTTCAGAGATTAACCTAGATGAATGAAGCTGTTTCACCAAACTCCCTTCGCACTTTGTTTATACTCATGCTTCAATATAGCTGTGGTTCCCACCATGGTCTTCAATGTAATTACCTCATAAAGAGAAACCACAATTATATGTTTCCTGCAAATAACACTGGGGAAAAATTAATATATACTGAACTCAGATGAGGTATATACCTTTCTGCTGAATTCAAAAGATCTTAGAACTCAGCAGGGAGCATACCAATTATTTCAAAAGAAACCTGTGTATTGCATAAACTGCAAAGTAAATACATGGCAAATATGAATCTACATCCTTTTTCTAGAGGTTGATGCTCAGGCAGTATCCTCATGTCACATTAATGTTTCTGTCCTTCAAAGACCTTGCCAGTATCTTCAGGCAACAAGGGGAAATTAAGGTCATAATAACAATTTACTTTTTTAGCGGAAAAAACATTTGTTGAGAAAAAAGCAAGCTTCATTATACATCATAAAGGAAAAGGACACTTTTTCCAATTCCTTTTGAAGGCAATAACTCTAAGTAACTGAATGTTGAAATGTAGTTATTCCTTCACATAGTAATAAGCCTAACTGAATATGCTTGAGTTTTTTTCCGCTCCAGGCCACTAAGCAGATTTTTTTCAGTATCTGCAGAGCCTGTTAGGTGTCTGTTACATCATATGTTAGATATTTTATGTTTTATAACATATTTTATAACATGTTTTATAACATATCATCATATGTTAGATATTTTAAATTTTCACTACACAAAGAGTTCCTGCCGTTTGTTAGTCTTTCTAACCAAGATATAAAGGTCACTTAATAGGCTCCTAAGGATATTTTGAACACCTATGATTTCTAAAGAAATTTCTAAAGGATTTCTAAAGAAATCTTCTAAACAGAAAAAAGAAAAAAAGAAAAGAAGTATAATAAGAGAATAGAAGTAAGTGAAAATGAATACTTAGCAGTTAAGGTATGAAACAACTTCTTCAGTAGCAGAGTTTTTAAACTGTAGTGCCTCAGGTAAAAAGCGTGAGTAACTCGGAGCCTGCAGCAGCGGTCTTGTGACCTGAGAAAAGCGGCTCAGCTTCACCCAGTCTCTGAACAGAGTCGAGCCTGCATCAGAGCTCCCGCAAGATTTTGGCTCAGTTCACGCGCAGTGGTTTAATTTAAGCAGGGAAGTAAAGAGATGAGGAAGGGTTCTTTTCTGCTTATTGCCAGCAGGTTTTTATTTCTGGAGCCATGGAGGGTGCGGATAAAGACGAAATGGCTGTCGGGGGTGCCTGTTATAACACGGAAGCGAGGGGAGGGCAGTCAGGAGAGAGCCAATCGCTGCAGAGGATTACAATGACTGACAGGGGCACCATCCAGCCACTCGGCTGTCCGCACCAGCACAAGAACCAATGAGCTGCGCTTTCAGGCGGGGACCGCCCCTTCCGCCATGGCCAGGAAGCCCCTGCAGCGGCATGAGCCATGCTACCCCCAGCTGCATCAGCGTGGGGGGCAGAGAGCCCAGCCCGGTGGGGCTGGGCCGGGCCGTCAGCTACCCCGAGGCACTGCAACACTGTACTTCAAGTAAAATAACTGGATTAGTATCTCAACAGACATAAAAATATAACTATCACTTAAGAGACCCACTGGACAAAAATTGTGTCACCTATTTTACAACTCATTTACCAGATGTGACCATTCATCCCCTTAGTATAAAAGACAGAGGCTTTACTCTTTAGCTGTAATTTTCTCTGAAAACTGCACTCTTGCTCACTATTGAACCAACCATTTCCTGAAGAAGCATTTTATATCATGAAGGGCATAAAAAAATAACAATCGGCTGCTTATTTTGACACACAGTATACCTACCTGTCAGTAAGACCTTTATCAAAGTCTGTAAGCACCCACAATATGAGCAGCTAAAGAAAGTTTTAACTGTAATTCAATTTTGCCTATTCATCTCATAAGAAGTTTGTCAGGAGAGTGTGTCTTTAACACAGAAGTTAACTGTCCTTTTGAAAATATCCAAAAAGGGAAGATATTACTTACTGCAAGCATGTGAAGGGTTCACAGGTCAAATCTCCATAAACATTTCTGTTGTCTTCCCTAACTTACATAAGTACTTAATAGGACTTGATAAGACAAGGGGAAATGGCCTCAAATTTTGGCAAGGGATCTTCAGCTTGGATATCAGGGAACATTTCTTCAATGAAGGAGTGGTTAAGCATTGGAACAGGTTCCCCAGCAAAGTGGTGAAGCCACCATCCTTGGAAGCATTAAAAAATCGAGTAGATGTAGCACTTCATAGTATGGTTTTAGTGGGTACTTGCAGGGTATTTGCTTGAAAACTGGACTCAATGATCTCAGAAGTCTTTTCTGACCTTAATAACCCTATGATTTTAAGTCATTTTACAGTCAAAGACAAATAATAACTCCTAGGCTAGGCCTGGAAGTCCTGTGCAATCCATATACAGAACACGACTTCATACACTCATCAGTACAAAGTTCCTCACTGGTAGTACCACCATCACTTTAGACATCACTGAGAACCATAAAAAAACAAGGAAGCGTTTTTTAATCTCTCTAGACTCCAATAAGCTACAATAACATGTAAACTAGAAAAATTCAGGGAGAAATAGTAAATAGGCAAAAGAAAGCAAACTATAAACTTGTCAGGTGTCAAGGTAGAAGACAGTCTGATAGAGATAGGGGTAAGGTAACTGTCAAAATGAATTTAACTCAGAATCTTCCTTAGATAAGATCAAAGACACTCAAACAGACAAATAATATAATTAATTCCACATCAAAAATAGGCTGCATTGTTGTGCAGACATAAAATAGGCAAGAAATTAGATAAAAGATCCAAGTGCTACCTGTCCACAAGAGATGTCTAAGTACCTCATTTGGCTGAGCCAGTACCAAAAGTCAGAGTTCTCTTCTGGCTACCTACCCAGAAATGGCTGGAAGGCATTTGAAATATTAACATAGAGACCATTAAAGTATACCACACAGGAATGACATGTCTTACCCATTGTGAAAAAAAGCTCAGGCACACATTTAACATCATTAAATAACTATTTAACTCCCCTATATTGCTTTGAATGCACACTCATAAAAATACAGGCTATACTTATAGAAATCTCGGTTGGATTTTTCTAGGGAGAAATAAACCCTGCCTTTGCCCAAGTACAATTTTCAAGAAATTGCAGTCTATTATGTTAGATTAGGTAATAAAAGCCCATCTGCACACCTACAAAGAAGCCCTACCCTGGATGTTCTCAAGTCCATCAGAGGAAACATCAGCCCATATCAGGCCCATCCCCAGAAGATGAGATGCATATAGATGCACAGAGGGAGGCAGGAAGACAATATGAGTCCAGAGAAAAAGATATCCTGTCCAGGCTCCTCTCAGGTCTGTCCCAAAAGACCCTCAGCCCCATTTTCCAGGTGTGTGAAACCCATCCTGACGAGTCAAACATGAAGGGTCCTGTCAGCTGAAGGGGTAGTGCTTCCTAAGGGAATGTGACATATATTAATATTGCATAGGACACATTATAGGATGATAGAGGATGGGAAAAAAGACAGGGAAAGGGATGGTTTTAGACAATTTGGAGAGGAACAAGCACAAGGAAAATAGAGGGATTAGGAATAAAAATCTGCTTGCTTATAAATAAATTTTGCGATGATCACTACACTTTTCTAGCCACATCCTGCACTTCAACAGTTTAATCTGGTCACACTTCTTATTGACTTACTTTCTAATTCTCTTCCTGTGTGCATGTGTATACTGGAAGGTCTGAGAGCAGTAATTGGAGTCAAACCACAGGTTGGATGTCTGTAATGTCAGGAACTGCATCTGTAATATCAGCAACTGGAGAGATTAAAACGAGAAAATTTTAGTACCAAAAACTGGGGTCTTTTGGGGCATAGGCACCTGTGTGTTCACAGCAACAGCAACTGGAACAACAGAAGGACTGGGTGCCACCAGCTGGACTGGGAACAGAGGCTGATTGGCCTATGTGACAGGTGGAGACCAAAGTGAGATCGTGTGCCAGCCATGGGGATGGGACTGGAGGTCAGAGCCCCACAAGCCCATGTTGCAGCAACTGCATCAAGTACAACTTCTAGCAAGAACCGAAATGGACCACCTGGCATGTATGTCATGCAGCCTGGGGGTCAAAGAGGGGCATGTATCTTTAAAGTTAGAAGCATGTCCAATCTATGGAGTTAGCCATAGCCCTGTGCATATGCATGAATGTGGTCTACACATGTATTCTGCCTGTGTGTGCCTGCTGGGAATACAGTCTCAGTGTCGCTGGTGGTTGGGCATGGAACAGTATAGCAGTTTGCCTCTCTTGGTCTGTCAGATCCAGGGCAATATATTTTTCCCTGGACATCTTCAGTCTAGGTAAGTGCTGTTTGGTAGCTACAGTCGTAAGCTGTAGATTTCAAATAATTCTTTCACAAGATTCAGGCAGAATAATTTGAAGAATGCTGCATTCTCTGGAGAACACATGGGAAAGAAAAGGCAAGGTAGTTTTGGAAACTATGCCTAACATTTTCTCCAGTATTCTCTCTTTTCTTTTTCCTGTTACTGATTTTTAAAAATGTTAAGATGTATTTCAGGACTGTCTAGAAGAACCATAAAGATATTATAAGTTATTTCAGATTGGCCATTAGGATGTTACTGGCCCATGTGAAGGGTATTCTGAAGTAGTTTCTAACCTTATTTGAACACAACAAATACAATGGTTATTGTAAGCCAAACTTGTATTTGCTTAAAAAAAAAACCCCACAAACTCTTGCATATACATTTCTGTAATGTGGACATTTACCTTTTGTCTGGGGGAAAATAGAAACACCAATAAAAAGACAGTGAGTAATCATCGTCATCTGAAGACATCATGCTTTTAAAGAAGGAATCAGGGATGTACCAGAAGCACAATGAATCATCCAATAAGGAATTAAAAACTAGTCTGCAGGGAAAGCTTATTCACTTATATATTTTTTCCTAACCTCTATTTAAAAATTCTTTTAAATATTAGTCACAGTGATCATTGTTAGGTGCTTTTTAAAATGTTTATGACCCTTCAGATCAAGAACCTAACAAAAAGTTATCTTTATAATGCAAAACAAATTATTTCATAGGAAAAAAAAATCTGTTCTGAAGAACAAGGATCAAACCAGTATTACTAACCACCTACTATAATATATCCTGCTGAATTTATCAATAAATTCATAGCTTCACAGAATCATTCACCTCTGGAAACTGTCTAGTCCAACCCCGCAGGTCAAGGCAGGGGTGTTTAGAGCAGGTTGCTTAGAAAAGTGTTCAAATGGCTTCACAAACCTTCAAGGATGAAGAGTACACAAAGTCTCTGGGCAACCTGATACATTGATTGAACAACCTGATAGTAAAAAAGTTTTTTCTTATGGTTAAAAGGAATTTACAATTTTCAGTTAGTACTCATTGCCTCTCATTCTTCAACTGTGCATCACTGAGAAGAAATCATCTTCATCGTTGTTACTCTCCCCACCACATACTTACACAAATAGATAAGATCCCATAAAAGGGTGCTCTCTACCTCATTGTCTATATTCTCAATAAAGATTTTAAACACTAGTGGCCTCACTGTTGATCCCTGGGGAAAATTAGTGCATGCATGGCCTCTAACTGAATTTTACAACACTGATCACAGCCTTTAGTCAGTTTTCATTTTACCTCACTATTTATCTAATCTGTACTTCATCAGTTTGTCAATGAGGATGTTGTGAGAGACCCACTTTACTAGAATCAAGATAAATGACATCCACTGTTCTCTTCTTGTCCACCAAGCCAGTAATTTTGTGGTAGAAGGTCTTTAGGTTGGTCAGACATGATTTCTCTTTAGTAAATCCAAGGTGACATCTCTCAATCACCCTTTTGATATGTTTGGAGTACCTTGGCCTTTTCCATGTCCTTTGTCTTCAACTCCTATGACTCATTTAACAGTGTGCCCTCTTCTTCCCTGCTCTTTTTTTTTCTGCCACGTGTAAAATCTCTTATTGTCCTTTATGTCCCTTGACATATTTACCTGCAGATGGTCTTTGGCTTTCCTAACTTCATCTCTGCAAATTCGGACTGAGTCTGTACTGTTCCTCTTTTGTGTTCAGATCCTTCTTCCATCTCTTCTATGCTTTCATCTAATGTTTGAGTTTTCTCAGAAGCCTGTAGCCCATGTAGGTCTCCTGACATTATTTCTTGACTATAAATTACTACCTCCTAAAATATTAAATGGGAATTGGAAAAAGGAAAACATAACATGAAACCCATGCTATAGTTACTGCTATTTAAAGCAGTCACAGAAAACTTATGTATCAGCTATAGTGAATGAAGATGACTTACATTTAAAAAGGAAGCATTTATTCTCTTTGCAAAACAGGGCCTGCATCTGATAAATTACTGTTCTTGGCCCAAATTCTCAGCTGATATTTATTTACAGAGCTCCACTGAAGACAAAGCAACTACTCTCATTTGTACCCGCTGGAAATAGAGCTCATTAGAATCTTTTTTGCTATTACTCATTAAGTTTGAATGTTAATGATTTCTTTCATGTTAAGAAATTAGGCATCTCTAAATACTCTAAATTCTTACCAGGTATACTTGAAAGTCTAGGTATCATGTTTGTTTAGCAGTTACTCTCTCAGAAAAGTAATTTTCTGAAAGATTTTCCCTCTTTTCACTGGAACAAGGTGAAGAACTAGTGAAACCAGGACAATTACTGCCCTCACCACTGTACCCATACAATTGGTAACTGACAGTAGGAAAGTTTATGTGTCACAGTAAATTCTTGCTGGACTAAATCATATTCTTTCACTGAAATGTTGAGCAGAGAAAGGCAATCTAATGAACAATTGGAACTTGATATTTCTTACAGTATTAAAAAAGCAGCATTTTAATCCACAACAATGAGGAAAATCACATCTCTTACAAAAGTATAAGAAGATATTGTGTCAATACAGATTAGACAAAAGGAATTAGCTATCTAAGTCTCATGGGGCTTTTAATGCTTTTAGTGTCTCATTAGAGATAATTTCTTACAGTTATTCATCACAGTAATTAAATGACGTGTTTTTTTATAAATAAAGTTTGTTTAGATAGTATTACTGTCTCCAGGTTTCTTAAGTGAAAATGCCTCTATTTGGATGCTCGTTGCAACTCTCAAAGTTCTAACTTCTCTTTGGGGTTTTTTTTGGTCAGACAATGAACAATCAACTAAAAATACTTTTACAGATGTTCAAAAGCACAAAATAGTGGAAACTCACAATAAAAGTTAAATACAAATAGTTAAGCCAATCGGAAATGTCTGAGTGACAGGCAAGGGTGAAAAGTATTGTCTCTCAAGGATAAAGAATATTAACTAACATAAAGACCAAGTGATAGACAGATCCCATCAAGACCAAATCTGGAAAAACCTTCCAAATACCAAAAATATGGTGAATGTAAAACTCAAGAAGCTCTAATGAAATCCTTGTAAACATGTAAGTGCTATATGGGGTTCTGAAGAATGAAGCTTTATTTATAACACATAGCTGATACTACCAACTTAGTAATCTTGAAGAAACTGGAGGGAAATCTTTATCTCACAAGTGACCTTCTTCAGTATTTTTCTATTTAGCACAAAGCTTAAATTGCAACAATGTGAATTAACTACAATATATCAATGCATTTATTAAAAAACCCCACTGACCCAACCTTAAAATACCTTAAAATACCTTAAAATGCCTTAAAATACTCAGAAATGTTTCATGTTTGTCCTATGTAATGGGAAGACACAGGGCTAGAGAACATTGAAAAGGGACAATTATAATGTCTATATTTGAAAAGGTAGAAGGAGAAATCTAGAATTGTAGAAGAGACACCTTTCTTTTAGATTTAGGTAAGCTTACAGGAGAAATATCAGATTATCAACAAATATTTGAAAATACGGAGCTAATAAAACCAAATTTGGATGCATTAAAGTCAAATGGTATTCAACCGTTTGTATGGCACAGTAAAAGATCTATTTAAAAATAATAACCAGGAGACTGCAGATATCATGATTTTATGTAGGGATTTTGACACCCTTTCACATTACATTTTCATATACAAATTTAGAAAATGTAGTATGGATAGAACATGTATGTTTTATGGCCTGGAATACCCTTTTGTAATGTAATTTTTCAAAGGGTCTATCTTCAGTCTGGTTGTCATTAGATAGTGGTAGTGTTTCAATTGATGATTTGACTGGTGATAGAAACAGTATGTACATGAAATATGCAGTTGATGAAAAAAGTTGTGATGGTTTGCAGGCATGCTGAAGATCAAGATCAAAATTAATAACCTCTTAATACCTTTTTTCCCCCCTGAAAGAAATGGTTTTACAGAAAAGTAAAGAGTATGAGTCAATAAAGACAAGGCAAGGTTTAGCACATAAGCAGAAATAATCTTCTAACCTAATAGAGGACGAGAATAACAGTTATTCAGAAAAAGTCTTTGGGTTTATAATGGATCATAAAACTAAATGCTACTCAGGTATGTCATGATGCTACAGGAAATACAAACTTCATCCTAGCATGTATAAGCAGAAATCCTGCCTGTAACACATACAATTATTCTCTTTGCTTTCCTCAGTGCTGATAAGGCACCAGCTGGAACTCAGTGTTCAGTTTGTGCACTAATTGTCAAGAATGTTGGGGACTGACAGGAGAAAGTTCAGTGGAAATCAATATGAACTTTGCAAAGAGGAATGAATGACTTTGTAAAAAAGCCAATAAAAGGAAAGATCATAATGGTTATTACTACATCTTCCAGATACAAATACTGTTGCACTGAAGAGGGACCAACCTTTACTTCATGTATGAGATGAATAGAACCTGACAAACTGACACTCTACAAAGGAAGAATCAGGCTAGAAAAGCAAAATTTGAAGACAAGTGTGACAAACTGTCTGGGAATATGGTGGATCTCCATATTTGAAGGTTTTAAAAAATTAACCATACAAAGGATTGATCCAAATTCTCTTCAAGTTCCTTCTAGCCCTATTTTCAATAGATTTTGATGAATATATTGAATGTATTGAAAGAAGGTTGTGAGACATAGTCAACTGAGAAGAACACTAGAATATCAATCAGGAAGACTGAGCTGGTTTTAATAACTGTAAGAAAGAAAGGGGACTTTAAATAATTCACAGACTCTTGAATTTAGGTACTAAGAGGAAAACCTCCAGTTATAAACTAGAAGTTCACTATTTGGAAATAAGATTATTAAAAAAGACCACTGTACATCTTCTATTTTTACAATGGTCTTCCATCATCAATTTTTGCTCTGAAGAAAAAAGCAGTGTTTTTATATATACTAAAAGGTATTTTCAATATTATAAATGCCATTGTAAAAGGCCCTTGTGAAAGGCTTCTCTTCTATGTGTTATCTCTTGATCATCCTTAATATAAGGATTATTTAATTTTCACTTTGACAAGACATAGAGTGACTATGAAGATAAACAGAAAAAGGAAAAGCTTTTGTTACCATGTGGTCTGAAAGTAGTCCTTCTGTACAGTCTTCACCAGACTAAGAGCTGAGACCAATAATAAGTGGGTTAAAGAACATAGAATTTTTTGAATTGGAAGGGACCTTAAAGATCACGTAGTTCCAACCCCATTGCTATGGAAAAGAACACCTTCCAATAGACCAGGTTGCTCAAAGGAAACAAAGAAAGAGTTAAAATATTTATATAGTACTCAGGAACAAACAGAGATTAGATCATCGACAAAATTATATTAGAAGTTTTATAAAGAAGATTTTATCAGATGGATTTGCAAAAACAATCTAGAAGCTCTCCTGTCAATCAGAGAGACAAAAATTCCATCAATACAATTTTGTGCTTCTGACAGTGGTTCAGAGTAATAAATTTGAGTAAAATTTAATTTAAAAATTAAAGTAGCCATACATAGGCATGTGTAATTCATACTTCCTGTCTACTCAAGGATGTACATGCACACAAATGTAAACATGTAGACCATCTTTACAGTAAAGAAAGTTTAAAATTATTTTTTTATACCTATATAGACACACACACACTTTCCTGTTTTAACTTACCATGACTATTGGCAGGTCTCATTTGATTCCTGTAGCTTTGATGACAGCCTTGTTAATCAAGATGTTAACCATGCATTCTTAAGCATTTCCAGCTCTCCCTCTCTTTGCTCGTTGGTTCTATGCTGACGCTGGTTAAATGGTTTCTTACTCATTTAGGATGTATAAATGTCATTAATTTCATTCTCCAATTCATCCTTCACTCACTAGCATACTTCAAATTAATTTTTGATGCAACTGTCTTAAAATAATTGCTTTCTGCTAAAAACTTCAATGAAAATGGTATAAAAACAATGCATGTTATTTAGAGAAACGAATTGAATTACTGACCTACAGTGTGACAGCAACGGCTTACAAATTCCTATTTTTTCTACGTTTCACAAATGGGAGGGATTACAAGACACCTTTTCTTCTGTTACCCAAATGGCAAATTCCCATCATAGACTGACTCTAACTTAACCAATATAAAGGAAAATTGTTATCTTTTCGTATATTAATATTATTATTATTATTATCATTATTATTATTATTGATTTCACATCACTATAGTTTCAGAGACAAGTTACAGCTGTTTTCTAAACAAGTCGTCTTTCAGTCAAAATAGGATTATTAGATTTTTTTTAATAAGAATATTACATAGACAGTTTTCATTATTTCTGGGTATTTCTTCTAGTGCTTTGAAAAATATCTGGAAGGAGAACTCTACATTATAAATTTCATCTGGGTTTCATCTGAACCAATATGAAAATAATATTTTAAAATTTCACAATGTATCATAAGTCAGCCAGAGAAAATATTTTTGTACTTTCACATGCTCATTATGAATAATGTAAAGAGCCAATTAACAGAAAACGTTCTGAATTATGAATTAGGACCAAATAAAAAATGCAAAATTACAGAAAAACAATGTCTACTTGTTTTAAATTCCACTTCCAGACAGGTAACCATTTTTAACTACATCTGCTATCCATGGTTGATCTATATCTTTATCTATTCTTATGGCTAATGAGGAACAAATTACTTATTAGTCATGAATGACACTAACTACCCACTCTTGCACAGAAGAAGAATATTACAATTTACATTTAAATGAGATTTGAAATGTTAATGAACAGAGGCAGTATGCTAATTATCTGTAAAACTACTAATTACTTCAGAATCATACTCTACGTTTGCCCAGCAGCATTAATGATGAATAGTTCAGTATTTGTAGATTAATTCCCAATAACGGGAGGTCAAGATTGGGCAAACAATGCCACTATGTATTTAATATATGAGAGAACGGAGATGGCTAACCTTTATCTTACGCATACAAAAATAGTTAAGAAATCACTTCAAAAACATTTGAAATTTTCTTTAATTTTATGTAGAACCTTAGATTTAAGGTATGTTTCTTCCTTGTTCATCTGAGTCAGTTGGGCCCAGATGGACATGGAATGTTGGCCTCTATCTCCATTTGCAATGTTTAATTTCTCTTTGCCTGTGCTGTTGTTGCTGTTGGGTTTTTGTTTTGTTTTCTGTGGGGTTTTTTTGTTTGTTTGGTTTTTTTTGTAACTTTCAAGAGCAGGAATACTATGTGCACAGGAGCGGGATTCTTATTTTTTTCAGCTTGCTTTTTTTTTCTGACCAGTCATACTGATTTTACTGTAGTCTTATCTCTATGTCAGGAGAAACCAAAAAGTATTATTAAGTTTTTCTGATCAAAGAAAAACTTTTCTTTACTTAGCAAACCCAGGACAGGAAGTTGGTATTTTATTCAGAAATACCATTCAGCTTAAAACAATTGTCCCTCAAGATTTTCAACTTTTACTCATTTATTTCAACTGTTCTACACATACGCAGATTCCAGATATCATTAAAGTTTTGAGAAATTAACAAGAAAATTTAGCTTTTCCAAGGGATTTAATTGAAATAATTCAGTTAACAATGTAGTGGGGATGTAGCAGAATGACATCTCAAACTTTACATGATAGTTCAAAAGGCATTTAAGAATAACTTTTTTTTCAGTAGTGCGGAAACACATAGTTGGTGACAAAGACAGCAAAGTCCGAAGAGATTTGATATCTGTATATAGTTATGCATATATAAATAGAACATTACTGAAAGTACTCATTAATATATTATTAGTCTATATTGTTTGGAATATTTAAAATTACGTAAAATGTCCATACATTTGTCTGAGTCACTTTCTGTTCTGATTCTGAAGTGATTTTCTGAACTTTGACTTCTTTCTGGCAATACACGTACGCGTTTTCATAGTCTTCTTCCACTAAACTGCTCAGAAATTCCAGGTTCATTTTTGTTGCACCTCTTGCTCATTTTCAGCCTGCTCTTGGTTTCAAATTCAGCAACAATTTCTGATGCCTGATTTTTTCACTGAAGAAGGTCTTGCAGAACACTGAAATGAGTAATTGATACTGAATAATGGATAGATTTAAATGCTCATCCGACTCTATTTTTTTAATCATTATCACTATTACTATCTTCTGTTTCTCTTAGTAACAAGTTAAATTAAAAAATAAGACAAGAAGACAAGAAACTCCCTAGATTCATTTTTAAGAAGATTAAAAGTTCACCAGTCTTCAGGTAGGTTAGGCCAATACCAATTCCACTTGAAACATCCAGCAAATGAGCTTTATGAGAGGGTAGCAGAGCTGCTTATGGTTAAAAATTAGATTAACACTTGCAGATTAAATGGTAATTACTCACAGAATTTGTCTCAAATGCTTTGTATTGAATATAAACAGATGAGAGTTCTCTGCCCATGCCAAAATAAACAGGCATACTGGCACAAGATTTTCAAACATTACAGTAAAAGTGAAGAGTTTTGGGGGACTCCTTAACTGACATTCTACTCTAAATAGAAATTTGTCATCATCTGCAGCTCACAAAATTAGTGTAAAAATAAAAATCCCTTCCTTTCCTTCATATTTCTGTAGATAACATCTTTTGTGAAAAAATTAACACTCTGTACTACTCTGGGTCATAATATGAACCAGGCAACTACATACACCAGAGCAGGTAAAGGGCCAAATCTCTTGCATCATGGAAAGTCTGGATAGTAATTATAATTTTTCTTAAATATTGGAAGTCTGGTTAACAAATTTCTGGAGAAATACAGAAACCCTGCAAAAACTGTTGTTTTGGGATTAAAAATTAAACCATACAATTATCAGGAATATCTTGAAAAGGCTTCCACAAATGGAGTTTTTAAAACGTCTCAACTCAACAAGTTAGGCATCCATGTTCATATTGGAATAATAAGCTATCATACAACCAAATGAAAAAAAGGTGGAATGCTTTTAATTTTAAAGAAAAATGCACAAGAAACAATCTAGCAGAAGGCCAACTCCTGTTTTTGATACAAATCTAATGCAAAATACTCTTTGGAAGGAACTTGTTGCTGAAGTTTACGCACAAATCCTGTTGCAGCAGCTGGTCTCAACTATACACACACAACCTATTTCCATGTTATAAATAGAATAAAATGCATTATTTCTCTTGCTGTATACGATTCCCCCCCTTCCTTTTTTCTTTTCATTTCACTGTTAGCACATCTTTGTACCTCTATTTTTATTCATCTCTCTATACTTTTGATGTTTTAGTCAGGACCTCTTTAGTTTAGACAGGAAGAAAAATAGGAATCAAGTTGCAGCTGTCTCTCATCTCTATCTTGTCTCTGAGAATTCCCTTCCTGTGAAATATCATTTTCTGGTTGGACTGTACTCTTTTTAAAGTGTGTCCATATCTGGTTTTCCATGTATAATTCATAACCATTTCATTATTGTTATTATTGCAAACTTTTCAAAGTTGTCTGCTTTTCCTGAACTCTGAATTGTGTAAACAGATGGCAGTAGGTATAAAACAGATTATTTTTTCTTGAACTTTAAAGTGTATTTGGAAAGACTCAATACATTTCTTTAGTTTAGGACTAGGTACCATTGTCTCCAATATGCATATGACCTGTACACCTGATCTATGCAAAAAATTGAATTGACATCCATAGGGTCTCTATATTTTATATTTTCATCAAATTACACTGTATATACAATCACAGCAATCATTAGCAACATATTTTGTGTTGGAGTTCACATTTTTAAATTCTGCTTGTTTGTCTAGGTATCACCTTTCCATCCAAATCCTCTTTCCAGGAAATTTAGAAAACTAAACCAACTTTTTAACTTCTTTCTTTATGAATGTTTGTAATTAAATTTAAGGATTCTTTTTAAGGAGGTATGAAAGTATCACTCTGTGCTCTAGACTTTCCATATAAAACTGAAACTACTCAGCTAAAGCAAGCCACTAAAAAAATCTTTCCAGCCAACAAGACGAAATGAAACTTTTAAGTCTCTCAGTGTCAAGAAAAAATTCTACAAGCTTCAAAACAGTAATGTTTCACATGAATAACCTGTTGACAGAAAGTAAACTCACACCATAGTCATTTAGTCATTCATTCTTGTCGTCTCCCTACAGGTCAACAATAGTCCCATTTTTTGTGACTTTCCCATGATTAGTTGCAAAATTGACTATAGGAGCTTTCATTTCACATGAAAGAAGATTTTTTGAGTTAACCTCATCTAAATATTACCTGAAAGAAAATGTAGAGTTCAGGTAGAACTTACATATACAAAAGAACAATCTCCACAAAATATTGGTGCCAGTGTCTTCTGCATCGTAAGTGAATTTTGACTGTTTGCATTTTTCTTGTGATACTCCTCTAATGCAGTGAAGAACATGCAGAACATAGTTTAATATTTCATCTACCATACTTATGGGCTTTATAAAGTATGAGTTGTTTAATGATGTGTACAGCTCCTAGGTGGACAGAAGCACAAAATAAATTGCTTTGTATACCTATTGTTATTTAAAATTGTGTTTGATGACTAATAAAATTAAGCATATCCAATGTTTTTCTGTTCTTAGATCTGTTGAAAGCATGGAAAGAACATTTCCTTGTTTTCAGCAAGTACTTTCTCTTATCCAAATACTATATACCTGATGATAATCCCAAAAAATGGGTTGGAATAGTACCATTTCCACTAAAGAAGTTTACCCTCTCTATCTACCTGCCAGAACTAACTGTATTTAAAAGGCCTTGCATAAAATATATTTGCTTATCACAAAGGTTCAGTAGACTGTAATGACAAAACTCTGGAAATGGGTCAGGCTAGTATGGAGTTGACTTTCTTCATAGAGATCCATACGGTGCTGTGTTTGGACCTGTGACTGCACCATCCTGAATAATACACCAATAATACAGCCATTGCCAGGCAGCATGTGCACCATGTCAAGGTTTTTTTCTATTTCCCACCCTCTCCCCTCAGTGACGAGACTGAGACTGTGCAGAGGCTGGGAGGGGACACATGCAGAACAACTGACCCAGACTGACCCATGTCATATGTCATGGCATGTCATGCTCAGCAATAAAATCTCAAGGAAAAGAGGAAGACGGGGAGATGGTGGTGGTTATGAGATTTGTCTTCCCAAGCTACCTTTACAAGTGCTGAGGCCCTGCCTCCCAGGTGGTGACCGGATATTTGCCTGCTAATGAAATATCTTGAGTGAATTCCTGCTTTGCTTTGCATCTGCAGATTTTGCTTTGCATTTGCAGATTTTGCTTTACATATTAAAACGTCTTTACCTCGATTCAAAAGCCTTCTTGCCATCCTTATACACTCTCCCCATGCCACAGGAGAGGGAAGGGAGTGAGAAGCTGTGCGGGTTTGGCTGCTGACAACAGTAAATCTGTTACAAGGCAAATAAAATAGACTTTAAAGTGTATTTCAACAAAATTCATTTCACAAACTTACAAAGTTGCATACTATCTTCCCCAGAGATATCTGGACAGATACTTATGTACATACGTTCCAGAAGACCTTTGTGGACAGAAAGTTGCTTTACTTTGCAGGAGCCAGGGGGCTTTACACAAAAATGTGTGCAGGCCCCATTGGAAGCCAGGAGCAGTCCAGAAGCACCAAAGGGGTAACCTACAGAGATATTTCCTCACATATTCCAAAAACTTATGTTTATCCAACTTCCACCTCTGCTAGTTGCCAGGGACCTTAGGAGGAAATAACTGTAGACCTGGTGCAGCCCTTCATTGCTCTGTGCTGCAAAACCTTCTTTTGCCTGGAAGCATTCTTTTGGCCAAAGTGTGAAACAAATTCAATGTAAATAATTCGCTTATTGTGAGAAAGCAACACTGAATCTATGTGATATTGGGAGGAGTAAACTGGGTTAGAGCAGCAGGTCTCAACAAACAGTGGACCGTGGAAAAAAAACTGGGACACAAGAAATATTCCTCTAATCTGAAAGTGTTTCACTTGATCATGTTTCCCAACTCTGAGATCTGCTTCCTGTGAATCTCTGAATATTAGAAACTGACTGACATGAATGCTCAGATCAGTGAATTTTAAACTTAAACATCCAAGTAGTTATCCAAAGTTAGTTTTCAGTTATACATTCACTCAGAAATTACAACAAGTTTCATACTGTTCAGTTAAATCAGTCACTCAGACTCCGGCAAGTGGAACAAAATAGATAAAAGCTGTAGCTAACAAAGCACTTAATGACTTTCAAATACTCAAACAAAATTTCAGTACCAATATAAAAAGAAAGTACATAGAGATAGATGTGCATCCATGCGAAAAATGTAAAACTCTTGATTATGTACAAAGGCTGCATTTGTTGAATAGCTACATCAAATATCTGTAGTATTGATAATTATCCATTGTGAGAGCAGTATGTTTCAGAGCATGCATGATGCAGTATGGTACCCTCCCTCTCACACTACAGAACCTAAGGTCACAAATTTAATTTATCAGATGTTAAGGCCATATCTCTCAGGTATTAATTAACTGACTACCAACAGCTTGTACTGTTATATAATCCTCAGAAATATATAATTCTTTCTCGCAAAACTTGGAAGATGTTAAAAAATGGTTAAATAAGCAACCACTCAGCTATCACTTAAATTACATGAGTACTATCCTTCTATTCAACACTGTATGCAAAGCCTGTACTATAAACACAAAAACACTAAAATAAATTAAAAATATCTTGAATCTTTCAAGCATCTGGCTATTCTATATCCTGCATGCCTAAGGATGTACCGGAGCTGCTGTTTATTTTATCAAATGTGTCAACCATCAACTTGAATCACGTAATTTTGTCTTTTATAAAGAAATTTCAATGCAACTGTTTTACTGTATCTCATTATCTTTTACTTTTTCATTTCACTACATCAAATGTTTTTTCAGTTTTCCTGACATTACAAAATATCATCCACAGGAATGTAAATATTTGTTATTGAGCTGTAAATGGTGACAGGAACTTGAATCATAACTGCAACAGTGAGTGATCAGGTGAAGAATTTAGCAGAGTGAATCCAGGGTTGTAGTCCAGAATATTCCAGGAGCCAGGAATTGCTCCTGCCCAGCTGCCAGAGCCTGGCCAGGTCCATCCAGAGGTCTCTCTTTCTGAGACCAATCAATGCAGCTGATGCTTTCCATGTTGCACAGTTCCACAAGGAGAAAGTCTGTGTGTGTCACGGTCAGACACTGTGTAGTGCAGATGGCCACCCAGGGGGCTGCCTTTCAACAACACCCACATTTAACACCACCAGAGTCTGCAAGAATCCTAAGAATAGACAGTCAAGTCTTATTCCTTCTCCCCAGCTATCAAGACTGATGCTCAATAGAGAAAACAGATTCAAGCCATAGTCAAGTCTGTTGACATTTATTTGTGTTGAACCACAACCGTTCTCTTGTACAGATTCTGGACTCCAAGCAGCAAAGTATGAAACCTGTGTGTTAGCACAGAAGCAGAGACATAGCAAATCCTGGTAGTTAAATCATAGATGAAAGCTGAAGCACTTGATGTATCAGACACCACAAAGAGACAGCAAATGCCAGATCTCTCTGAGAGGAAAACAATGAACAAACCTCTTGTGAGCTTTTGGTTGGCTAAATTAATGGTAATAAAGATGGAGAATGGTCGAAGAAGGAGGACTGGATTTCCTTTGTATATCAAATAAGCTTCTATACAACTGTGCTGCCATGCTGGGCAAATGGCCAAAATTCACCATGTCATGTTATAGGAGCACTGCTTTCAAATGTCTTCCTGGCTTTCCTGTCACATCCTTTTTCCTAATGAAGGTGTTTCAAAGTCTAAAATAGGAAAGGTAATCAGGACTAACTTTAAATTAGAATTAGTCTACATTTGCATTCAATATGAGTACATAAATTGTATTCCCAGACTGTGATCAAAGCTACACTGAGTCTGTACTTATCTTCTGTACGAAGAAGAAACAGGCAAAACCCTGGCTATGCAGCATATGCTATACTTGTGCAGTATGTCAGAACAGGTGGGAGACTGAGGGGAGCTCAGGATACTGGAATTATATCAACTGTCTCCTCATGACAGAGGAGAGGTCTAAAAGTTCAGTACATGAATCTTGATGCCACCTGCTCCTATACTCACTGGAAGTGACTACTTTCAAACTAATTTTAGTGTGGTGTAATTACATTGACTACAGTGGAAATGGAGCTAACTACCATAAAGATGATAATCTGTCCCTGTATTTGGAAAAGCAAAATTCAGCAGATCTTATAAGATAGCACTGACTCTCCCGGGAAGCTCATGAGTGTTCAGTGTATATGCAACACACCTGTACTACACACTTGTACTACATTGGTTATACAGTTGTAGAAAAAGGTAATTTTGTGCATGAAAATTCACAAACTCTTAAAAAGAGTGCATAAATATATCCACCTGCCAACATTTACATTTATATCCTTTTAATTATTTCATATATTGTGTCTTATTGAGACAGAATGGGTAACTTGAATTTACTGGCAGTTGTAAGTGAACAGCAAACATGAGTGACATGCAGCCTTTAGCCTTCTGACTTACTCTTCAGCTGAACAGGCACAGCATTATTTTGTTATGATTACCAATTCAGAACATATTCATAACTAGCAGATGTTTTCCTCTTGGTTGCTTGGCAATTAAGGGATGTTGCTGCAGCTGAATTTTGCACCTGGACAGCAAAATGACCAAACCAGTTCTGTAAAACCTTTGACTTACAAAAATTGTCGCTTAGTGCAAATGATTATTTTGAAACTAACACCAGATCTATGTGTCAAAGATAATTAATTAATCTTGAATCACTGGTTAATGTAATCAGATAGCATTTAACTTCCAAAGACTATGTAAGTATATAACGAAAACAGCTAGAGGAAAACAGGATAACATTCTCCACTGTTGTTGCTAATTTTAAAAACTGAATCATAGGTTGTTTTAGGTAAATTATTATTGTTTTTCTGTTCAACCATACAACAAAATAGCTGTGTATCCATTATGAAAAAATAAAAACTGTGTAGCCAAAAGCTATTTCTTCTTACATACCTTCAAAGAGTGGCAAGCAAGCCAAACAACTCTTGATCTATAGTGATGTGGTTTAACCACGACATAGTGATTATGAAAATGCAACAGCAAACTGCTTGTGAGGAATATGCCTTAGAAAGTCAAACTAACAAAGTTGAGGTGACCTATTTGCAAAAAAAAAAAAAAAAAAATTAAAAGCATCAATGTGGTATACTAACCAGCTTCCATAAACACTAAGCAAATTCTGGAGGCAAGGATTTGTGTATGCCAATCTGACAGCAAAGACATGTACAAGCCAAGACATTCTGTTTGGTAATAAAGAGAGAACAAAAAAATTAAATAATGCTACAGTTTCTAAGAATCACTACTTGACAAACACAGATTTCTGTGTTGAACTGATATACCTGACTGCCAGACAGTAGGACCTTCAGCCGGTACTTCAAGCTATATTTCTGCTATATTAATGAAACACTTTGAGGTCTGAGAACAAAATTCTGCCTCTTTACCCTCTCTCTCTGTTTTAAGATCTAAATCAAGCAGTCTCATTTTTGTTTTATTCAAGGCGTTGATGGTAAGAAAATTACTCCCTAGTATTTCAAAACAAAAGGTCAGAATGTATAATTTAAGATCTAATAAGGTTTGATGGAATTGAGACCTTTGGGAAGTAGTGTAATGCATGCATACTTAATGTATACTTAACATATATATTGCATATATAGGTTAGTTCCTTTTATCAAATTAAAAAAAAAAACACTAAAGAAGTAAGAGCTTGAAAGAAAACAAATTGTTGTTTCTTTATAAAACAGCACAAAGCACAGTTAAAGAAAAGGTGACAGCCCAACAGTCACTACTGAGGCAACTAAACACAGCCTGCCACATGACATCACTTTAAGATGATTCCTTTATTGTGCTAGTTTAAAAAAGAAAAAACACATCACTAACACACTCTGTGTCCAATCACTGCAAACTCATTTGTTATTCATTGAAACATCCATCAAGGATCAAAATAGATTCATTTTCTATTCATGATGTTCCCATATGCACTTCTGTGGTCTTGAACTGTATTTCAGCATTTAAATGACAGATTGTACAGTGGGAAGTAGCATCATATATTAACGCTTTGAATGCCGTCTTGTAACCTAGTCCAGACACACACACAAATATATGTTTTATTCTAAATATTAAGTTAAACTCATTGCTTCCCATAGCACTTTCTGTGCCTTCTAGCCTAGGATTCTAGGTGGTTTCCGAAGCCCTGAATTGTCCATTTCAGTTTTTCACATTTACCTAGAAATTAGTTTTTCTCCCATAAATTAGTAATAGATAACTGTAAAACAAAAACACCATAACAACAATCTTACATTCCTACATATTTTACCTTGTGGAGAAGATAGTAGGTTTTGGAAAATTTGGGACAATATTGTTAAAAGAGACATGAAACTCCATAGAGAGCTAGAAGAAAAAAATTTAGAGCAATGGAATTATATAACCTGGGATCATCTTTGCGAGATAACCAATAATTAGCACAAAATAAAGGAAGATATGAGGAAACAAGGACAACAAAACAAGTACACAGCATAACCTGTGATTGCTTTTTTGTATGTTGTCCGTCTGAGCCTCCTACACTGCAGCAGGACATAAAGGTCAATCACTTTCTCATATGGTGCCATATAAACAGAGATAATTTTTCATCTTCTCCAGATAAAGAGGATAATAAAATGTGTACACGAAACTACACATGAACCATCTCTATTCAAGATAGGAGCAACCACCACTCCAGACAAGTAATTTACCTCTGCTCTCTTCCAAAGGCTGTATGAAGACTAAACAAACTGCTGCATAAGCATGCCAGTTGTTACACATCAGATTTTGAGGTGTCTTAATTTTATCATACATTTCACTCTCAGCCCAAAGGTTTACCACAGGATTCTGGATTCAAGCTCAAAGAGCAGGTGGCTCAAATTACATCCCATGGGAGTTAAACACCCATAAGTGTGCTCCTTTCCTCACACACTTCAAGAACAAAATGGATATATAATTGCAGAATTCCTAACATATTTGATACTGCAGTAAATCCCTGAAAAAGTCATAAAGTTAACATATTCCAGAAAGCCTGATGTCTGTGATATAATCTTAAAGAGAAAGTTATAAGCAATTTTTATCTTTATTTTTCTTAGCAGTCGGTATAAGAAAATACTGGTAGAAAGTTTAAAGAATAAGCACCTTGCAACATTTTTAGACCTTATTTAAAAGAAATTCCCCAGTGTTTTGTTTACATAAGAATACTTATACTAAATAATATAGAAAATATCACTCAGTCATATTTAATATACCCCAAATTTGTTATGTCATTTGTTATGTCTATTTTTTCAATAGTTTGCCACTGAATTTCACATCTGAATCTGCCATGTCCTTTGAATAATGCCAAACTTTCAGTAACTTAACACCTTAAATGACAGGAACTTAAAATTTTAAAATATATATAGCTACACAGACATTGAATTTCTAACTTTGAATTTAAATAAAATCAGATACTAAATCTTTGCATGAAATATTAATTCACGTTAGAAACAGACAAAAAAGAAGAGCTCATACATAACTCAGAACAAAGCAACTATATTATGCAAAGAAAAAAGGGAGGGTTATTTCTTGACTTTTCCTCACATTTTATATTTGATTATTATTCCTAAAACAGAAATGACAAACAAAATAAAATAAATATTAAATCTTTGTCCTAAGGTGTTCTGACTTTTGTTTATGCTTCACCATAATGTGTTTTTGAACACCTTTTATCAAATAACATTTGCTATGCTATATAAATCTAAAAATAAAGTTAAAATAAGTTTTATTTTATAAATTGAGTGAAAAACTTGGTGTAGTAGGGAAAATACTATCTTCCCTTTAGAGAAATGAAAAATAATTGACAGTATTAACCTTTATTCGAAACAATTCTTGTTGAAACTATTAGCAAGACCTACCAAGATGACAGGTTGTTCTTAGGAGATACTAGTAATTTAAATTTAAATTTAAAAACAAAGGGTTAAAATGCAAAATAAGAGGTGTTTTTCTTTACAAATAGTTTTAGGTCTGAATTCAGGAAAGAAAATTTATTATGCCAACATACATCTCTCCACATACTAGGTGTGCAGTGGTTTGCTGGCTAGCAAGGGCAGGAGTATACATTCTTATGAAAATACTGGTAATTCAAGATGATTCTTGAGTCTCAGGTTACCGCAACAATATGGCTACACTGCTATCAACACCCAAGATACCCAGTTCAAAGCTGAATTAAGCCTGAATATAAGATCCTAAGATACATTTTAAAGTTTCACATTATTTGAAAAATACTGCTCTTTTTCTCTGAGGTTTTGACCAGTTTCTGTTGATGACATACACATCTATACTGCCTTTGCAAAATTTCTGCAGCAGGAGCTCCAGCTGTAACATTTCTTGCTGAAGCTATACACTGCTGCTTGACCCACCCATTCTGCTGCTTCTCCTTCTTGTATGCATGCTGAAGTTTATTTGTGCTTTATCTTTACCCATCCTGTAAAAACATCCTGCCATTAACTGCTTTGCTAAACATAAATTTGAAAGAACAGAAATTACTTTGCATAGAACTGAAAGAACTGAAAGTTGGTTCACATGACCTGTAAAAATAAACAACTTTCATCTTTGAAGTAGATGCAATTAACTCATTGGTTTGAGCTACACAACAGAATTCATTTAATGAAAACATGATTACATTTCTGTGCCCGTTTATGCATATGGGATCAGTTGGTTCTGATGGTTCAGTCCACTGGGATTTTGAAATATTTTTTTTGATTCTTAAATAAGACATTGAATAGATAGTGAAAAAGTAACGTTCATTTATGAAAATGACTATATGTGTTATTATGAGATCCTAGTAACAATCATGCTTTTTCGAATAAAAATATGATGAATCCATTTCTACTCAATTACACCAAAGCTCAAAAAACCCCAAAAAATTAATGGATACACAATTGCATTGTCATAGAATTTTTAATTGAAATAGCTATTTTTCTAGCTAACTAGCACCTCCAAAATTGCAAAACCATTTTAGATCTTTACAGTTGTTGTTATCTAACAAAAGAAATTCTACACCATGTAACAGCTAGCAGAAATCAAAACAACATTGGTAGAACAGCAAGTAACAAATGTCTTAAGATCTGTTTTAGTGTGAGAACTCCAAAACAAATGGGGAGCATAGTGAGACAACTTGATAATAAATTTAACTCAAACTCAAAAATGCAGTACTTAGATACAATTGGAGCCGTATCAACTAATGGTTTGTCCCCTTAATACCTTTTTATAAAAAACAAACAAAAAAAAAACCCAAAAAAACCCCAAAAAAACCCAAAAAAACAAAACAAAAAAAAAACCCAACCAAACACACTATTTAGCAGCCATCTGAATGTTACCAAGTCTGAAACAGATGTTTATTATGCTGACAGTGCAATGTGCAAATTTTTGTTTATATGTGTATATATATATACACAGAATTTTTAAACAAAATGTTAGAGAAATTTTGCACCACTAAGCTATATTCATGTAAACTCCAGAAAATTATTACTTTGAGTAAGAAGTTGCAGAAGTTACAGAATATTCTGAGTTAGAAAGAACCCATATGTCTCGAGTCCAACTCCTAAGTGAATGGCTCATACTGGGATTAAACCTGCAAACTTGGCATTATTAGCATCACACTCTAAACAACTGAGCAAATCTCAGTGTCAAGGTCAACATAAATTAGTTTTCCTAAGAGAAGGATGAATTATTCCAGGACAAACGAGACAGATAAAACTACAATCCTCAGACATGGCCAAAAAGACCGTCTAAAGGACTCCTAGGTATTCCTCCATCTTTCATTCTTAACTGTGCTATAAAGCATATAAAACTAGAGAAACTTCAGGGGCCTCATGTTTAAGCTTGAGGCTTTAATGACTATCTCATTTAAAGAGTGATCATGCTTATGGAAACAAATTATATTTAGTCTGACACTATCACTGGGGAGATGGAAGTTACCAGTAGGAGAGAGAGAAAGGAATAAAAGGATGATGCTGCTCCCTTGTCCCCTGAGGCATACTGGAAAATTTAAGATACAGTGCCTTTAGCTATCCAAGCTGAATTTCAGCAGAGGTTCCTCTGCATTCAACACAGCTGCAGCAAGATGGTTGTCTGCGCCAGGGTGAAATAAGCACATGGAAAATAAAGTTCTTAATTCTTGGTTTCCACAGTTAATAATGCTGCACTCTTAAGAAATTGTGACAATGTTACAGATACCATCCACTCCCATTCTTCCTCCAGGTATGAAATAAGGGAAATCACAGTTAATAGATGACAGTTTATATGCTGGGACTCCGCACCACATAATCACAAATTATAACAATTTTCACCAAAAATATTAAGGTCTCAAGCACAAGCCATTAGGAATAAATAGTAATGAATGTATGCTCTAGAATGTGGGCTTTGCCCTGAGCAGCTTTCCCTGCCATTAAGCAGGGTAAAGAAGCTATAACCTCCTTTAAGCAAAAGATATACTAACATTTAAAATTAGCATGAAAGACTGAATGACTTTTGGAAACTCCTGAAGTGCACGAGAAAGATTCAAAGTTCATTCTGGAGGACTACTAGGATAGGACAAGACCAAAAGNTAGCATGAAAGACTGAATGACTTTTGGAAACTCCTGAAGTGCACGAGAAAGATTCAAAGTTCATTCTGGAGGACTACTAGGATAGGACAAGACCAAAAGAAGGACGGTAGTTCCTGCCTAGCAACAGAAGATAGAAAATTTAATACTTACTTTAACTGCTGAGGCACCATCTGCCTCTCTACCCATTTTTTTATTTGTTTGGAAACTGAGGAGTACAAATTTTCTGGCGCTTCCCTTTTTCATACGTACTCTTTTGTGCTCCATGTCTATATTTGGAAAATGCTATGATATTTAAAATGAAAAAAATAAATACAGAACAGGAGTAAATTTTACCTTCTGTATTACAGCAGTGAAATTTCCCTTGATTCAATAATACAGTAGAAAAACAAAAAAACCCCAACTGTTCCCCTCCCCACCCCAAAAAAGGGAAATGGGGTAAAAAATTGTCTCCTGAAAGAGAGACAAAGCATCATTATGCCTCCATGCCTTTATGATTTCTTCTTCCATCTACAGAATAAATTGCCTACAATATCTGGGAAAATACATATTATGAAAGACTGACCAAAATGTTACTTCTGCATGTTGAAGAAATCAGTTTTGCTAAGAAACTGTCACAGGCAACTGTCCCAGTACTGACATTAAAGTAACCCGAGCAGTTATAGGTGCTCAGAATATCATAACCAATGGATTTGTGACTAAACTGCCTTGTTACTGATATCATCTTAGTCCAGAGAAGTGGGTCTTTGCTAGAAACCCACACCTATCAGTATCAACATATGTGTGAAAATCCTGTCTGTAGGGCAAAGACCTAGAAGGAAACTTCCTGGTATGGTTATACTTTTCACAATTCCTCTCAGTTTCAGCCCATTCTAGGATGTCTTTAAAGATGGGCAAAGGGAATAGAAAAAAATAATGATACAGTAGGAAAAAACAGCAAAAGTGACAGACAAAGGCAAGTAGTGAGGAGCACAGTGGTATGAGCTGAAGGGAAGGAAACCTGCCCATTGAGACACAAGACCAACACTGATAATGAAAAGAATCACTAAAGTCACTGAGAAAGTCTTACAAGTGGCTGTGGATGTTTCATTTCTTTGTTCAGTTGGTTCCTTGGGGCTTACAGGGGGAAAGTGCAAACAAAATACAAAACCAAGAGTTATTTCCACCCCTTTCAATATCCAGTCTCATGTAACCTCTGACCTCTTGCTTCAAACAATCTATGGGACTGAGTTTAAATTTGTGTCTGACATTTCCTATTGTTTCTCCTTTCAACCAACAGCACCACATTCTCCTGCTTTGATGAAAAACTCACGTGATCAAGGATTTAGGTTCAAAATACCACTGCTATATGCCTGATACCTTCCAGCTATTCTATCGCCTGGACTACTTTCTCCGTAGAGCACGGAGCATTCTTAAATCCTACTAACTCAACAGTCCCTCAAGGACTCTGTAAGACAGAGATAACCCAAAGCATAGTGACACAAAGCTTGATATGCCCAATGTATGGATCAGCAACAAGAGCAGTTATTCTTAAAGCACAACAGTGCCTGCCAGGGATAAGTAGCTAGCAGTATGCCATGCACGATTAGAGAACACACACACAGTTTTTAGCAATGAAGCTTCAAAGTTGGAAATGTTTTAACTTTTTTCAGTTTATAACTAAAAGAATACTGTAGGCCCCCATGAATCACTGCTGCTGTACAGAGCAAGAATATCATAAGGAAAATCTTTTCAATAGCAGTGCAAATTACTGAAAGTGTTACTACCCTCTTTGCAGAATTGGTTTGTGTATTTCTGAAACTGTCAACCTCAGTACATGGGAAGTTGAATTCCTATAATATTGAATTTCTATTCACTAACGCTCTTCCCAGATATTTAAAATATTAAAATATTCTTATTAAAATCCCTTTCTTAATCTTGTTTAAAACTTTCTAAACAGCTGTTATTTGGTCTACACACAGTACTGAAACTAAGAGCAAGACCACCATCATAAGATAACTGCATTAGAACAGATGCCTCAGGCTCCTAAGCAAAGTCCCTTGCTATGGAACACACTGTGTGATTTAAAACCTTTTCATAATCTCAGACATCTCCAAATAAAATAAAAAGAAAAAAGAGAAATTAAAAATATCAGAGCTTCCTTCTTAACAACTTTTATTTGAAGGGACATTATAAAATTTGTTTGCTTAAAAATGTGGCAATCTTCCAGTTTATTAATTATATTTATTCAAAGTAAATCAATACCCACTTACTTGGTGTCAGCATGGCTCTTTAGACAGATACTTCTTTTCTTCACAGTATTTGCAACTGATATGTTTGTGAATTTCACTCACAGCTCTTCTTAGTCTGGTTTACTACAGTAAACAATTCAAGCCATTTCAGTTGAAGGTCGTTTGCTGGCTCACCATTTTTTTGACAGCATTCTGCACTTGCAGCTGCTTGAGCTCTAATTTGTCTTTCCTCTTTGTTCCTGAGCATAATGTTTCATAATTTGTTCCATCAAGATCTTAATAGTACCAGTTGTCTCTTTTTCTTTCTTTTTAATTTTTTTTAAATGCAACATAGTTCTAATTGCATGCATTTTCCAAATCCATCACAAAGGCAGTTTATAGCTGCACCAGCATACTAAGACCTATCCTTAGCCACTTATTTCCAGATTAGGAATTCTCAATGGAAAAAACCTAAATGAGAACAGGAATAAAACCAATGAAAACAAAATATTAGTGACACAGAATCTAATAGCAAAACATTTTCTTTGTAATATATTAGTCTGCTTTTGTGTCTTCCAACTTCATTTTGTCAGCAGATTATGCTGAAAATGTTTCCCTACTATTTATGTAAGGGTCATTAATGAAAACATTTAAGAAAATTACTCCCAATACTAACCCTTGAAAAACACTAATGATTTCCCTTTGCTTGATATTTTTTTCTTTCAGCATGAATAGTTGCATTAGCCAATACTTTATCCTCCTGCTTAATAACTGATATTGTTTTCTGTAACTTCTAATTTAAGGTATAAACGTGTAAAATTTTCTACTGAGAGCTAAATAAAGGAGGTGTATCTTATTTTTGCCTGGATAAAACCTCTACACTATGCTATAGTACATTCATCCCCTTATCTTTACTTTTTCTCCTTCTGTTCAAAGAATCATGATTGCAGCACTAGCACTCAAGCTACACAGAAGGAAAAAGAGCTCAGCTGAAAAGTACAAGGGACAAGACCCAAATCATCAGTGGAAGGAAAGATCAAGGACTAAGGATAGAAGAAGAATAAACGACCGTGTTAACTCAGCTGTTAACATTCTACTGGAACACAGGAGATGTCTTTTCTTCAATCAGCAGGAACACAGGCCTTGCTGTCGTTTCTGTTGTGGTCAGAATATCAGCAGGAGAAAATGACGAGCTGATAAACAGCTGAGTCTTACCACTACCAGGAAAAAAATTGTGATGCAATCAGGATACACATTTGAAGCTGCCTGCTTTACAACTGTGCAGTAAGAGAAAAATCTGATGACCATGATCTCAGCTAGCTTTGGGAAGGAAAAGTAGGGACATTGAAGTTATAGGGTGCTCCAATAGGTCCTTCCATCTAGACATTGAGGGAAATCAGCACTGAGGATTACGTCATGTAGAGTCTATGCTCCGTATCTGGCAATTAAGCAGAAAGAGTGTGTATGTAACTTGGTGTGGACAGCCATCCATTCATCCATCAGGACTTCCAGGGAAGATATAGGTATATCAAAAATAGCTAATTAAAAGATGGGGAATTGTGCTTTGGATTTGGTAGTCCCTAAACTGATCTTATAGGTGTCATTTTTTTTTCTTTCAATAGGTTTACTCAGCCTTGATTTGTAAGGAAATGCTGAAGGGCAAAGAACAAGCAGCACATTGAACTTCTGAAATAGATGACCAAATTGTTTAGAATTACTACACAATTTGTCAGGGGCTGCTAGACAGTGAACAAAACAGAGAACAGGTTTAATCTTAGTAAAAGCAGAAAATCTAGGCATTTGTGAGGTGAAACAAATGGCAGAAAACAAATGAAATTTAGCCCTGCTTCTCTTTTTAAGTTTCCAGAGTCTTAAGTGTACACAATACAAAACAACTCATTTGGCTTACAAAGTTAAAATAAGGAATTAAATCCAAGTAATTATATTAAGGCATGATTATTTTTGCAGTCTTCCGCTCTAGATTCAAGAACAGTCAGAATCCTAAGAGGGACTGTCTACCGTAAGGGAAGTGCATGTATACATATATATGTGTATTTATAATTTCACTCTTGCACATACCCCTATAAATTTAGGACTGTGAAAGTATTGTTACATTGACCTTTCTTAGTAGAAAGGTTTGATTTGGAGCCTTAAATATTCTTTAGACATACAAGACATTAGTTTATATTCTTTGTAAAGAAAGACCACCAAATCCCAATCACATATCAGAATAAGCAATCAAAATAAATTGTATGAATTAAAAAAAGCAGTGAGTCCTCTACATACCTCAGTCATAAAGACAAATGACAATAGCTCATTTGTAGTACAATTGGAATGCTTATTTTCCCTGACATACATTTTGACACATTGTTATTTCTCACAAACCCTGACATATTTGAACCTTCTTAAAAGATATCCTTACTTTTAAAACAGAATTTGTATTTCCTAAATAATATGCAGGTTTGCTTTCAAATTTCCATTTCAAAGGTTCAATTAATTCAAGTGTAAGCTACAAAAGCTACTCATCATTCAATCTGACTATCAATATGTGGAGAAAAAGTAAGTTAATTTTCTTTTATTCAAGTTTTAACAGAAGAAACAGGTTCACATAAGATGAAAGCTCCCATTCTTTACAGATTTTTCTTCTTGCTGTCCCTGGCATACAAATGGCAAAAAAACCAAAAAAAAACCAAAAAACCCCCCAAATTTTAATAGGTTTAACATCAAACTGTAAAAAATATATTCAAAATTATAGTTGCTTAACTTAACTTTGACTTTGATGAATGACTCAGAAAAAAATCCAGAAAATAAAGCTTCTATTTTATATCAAATCCTTCTGGCTCAATGACAGACAATCTTCAAAGGTAGCAGAGCTTTGGTAAGGTTTCCTCTGGATTATCCTAAGCTTCTTTGATTTACCTGAATTTTGAAGGTCCAGAGGCTCATAGTCCCTTGAATATTCTTGTTTGGCACTGCTAGCTGTAGAGGGCACAAGTTACGGGTCTACAGAATGGTACGCCCTCCTTTGTGCACCAGCAATCAGGAGAAACAATAGTCTTGTTCCTTGCCTATCTTTGGCAGCTCTAACAGGAATCTCAGTTCTTGGCAAAATCTCATTTCCCTTTATGAAAAAAATAAAAACCAACAAAAAGCGCAACACCAGAAAATTAAATACAAAACAAAACCAACTCAATGTACTGCTAGGGGAGCTAAGTAGTTTCAGTCCTGTAGTTGCTATCTGCCTTTTGAGCTATAGATATTAATATGAAAAATGTGTCAATCCCAATTCTCGAAGAAATTAATTTAAAATTTAAACCCATCAGTTCTTAGCAAAAAGATGAAATGTCCAGGTGTATGCTTACCACAACTGGAACATTAACATCAGCTACTGGAAGTCCCTCAAAAGATGACAATAGTTACAAGAAAAATGTCTGGTCAGAAGATATGCCAAGTAAAAGTATATTTCTCAGATCAATGATATAGCAAAAAAGGGAGAGAGATACATGGACTGGAATCCCATTAGCACAAAAATGTGGAAGCATCTCTTTTCTTTTTATGTTACTTGGGCCCTCACTATGCTCTTTTCTACTTCTACATCATAAACTGAAAGAGATGTATCCTGCACCACAGATCTATTTCTGAGCTTCAAATAGTCTGAGCAACTGGTAAAGTTATGAATTATATGAATTTGTAAGGTACAAGAATCAATCACATTGCCTCACATTTTAGAAGTCTCAAGTGACTTTCCATTTCTGGAAAGGAAACTGGTGAAAGTTAAACTAGACCAATGAGAAAATAACTGCTGAAGTTTAATCATGGCTTAATTTGCCTGGTAATTTTCTCTGCAACTCCATGAGTTTGAGTTATGACTCAGTCTAATTTGGCCATACTAGTGAATAAGGATAATACTTAACAATTGATGGAAAATTCCCTGAGCCAGATCTAAGGTTAAACGATAGAGAATATAGTACAATCACAGCCAATGAACTTCACTGTATAATTTTAAGATATGGTGGCTGTATTTCTTTTTAAATTAAAAATTGGTTTAGCCAAATTTCAAGTAAACCAGAAAACTCTGGTCTTAAAATTGTTCTGATAAGTACTAGAGATAAATGTCTTACATTCTGTAAATACTTAAAACAGACAACTAAGATATTTAAAGAAGGACTGGTTGGCAAGTTTGCAGTATGGATACAGACAGTTTTGAAAGCTGAGATTTGAACTTGTGTCCAGATGATCCTTTGGCTAGTCATCAAAAGCATTATGTAATTTAATACAAGTAGCTTAGAAGATGAAACTACACAATAGTTTTGAGTGTTTCCAAGCTGAATTTAGGTGTGCCTTAATGTAAGCTACTATGCTTAATCACAATTCTTTTTGAGTGTGCCTTAATGTAAGCAATTATGCTTAATCACAATTCTTTTTGAGTGAAACATGCAGTTTTTATAAGCATTTAGAACTAGCCAAGCCCTTATCAAGGTTTCAAATCCTAACATATGTTATTGCTGTTAGTCACACTAATATCTTACCATAAAGGATTTGAAAAGTGAACATAACTATGAAGAGCTCAGCTCACCCTTTTCCAAGGATAACATAAAGAACAAAAAGCAGAATTAAAATTAGCTCATATCAGAGTGCATAAAGAACATACTAAGTTCTGTGATGCACTGGAGCAAGTTGGATACAAACTCCACTGCAGCTCTTTAGGGTAAGACTTAAAATGTCCAAGGACAGTGGATCTTTCTTCCAGTATCATTGTTCACATATCACAAAATCTGCACTTTTGTCAGCGCCTGAACCAAGTATATTATGGAGCTTCAAGACCTGTGACACTTTTCTTCAGTGCTATTTCTGTGAGAGCTCTTGTCCCCTCAAACAAATTCAGCAGCTATATGTTTGGAAGGTGGGGAGAAAGAGAGGGACAGCGGGGATAGAGGGACAGAAGGGGGAGAGAGTGACAGGGAGATATTCTACAGTAGACAAGTTTTCTCTTTTCATCTCCTCCCTTCTCTGCATCTTTTCTTCTTTTCTTTGCTTAACCTACAAGTTTGTCAGATAATAATACTAGAATGGGAACTTCCGGACAGTTGAGAGATAACATATTAAAACACTAGTGTCAGTAATTAGTTTCCTGAAGATCATGTCCACTACATTTTCACAATAAAGGAAAAAAATTCCTTTAACCCCAAGGCTAAGGAATCAGATTTTCCATAAGCTACTTTCCATGGCAAGTAAAAACTGTCTAAACCAAACATATAACAAGCCAGCTCTTGATCCTCTGCTATATTCACAAGACAAAGCTTTGATTAAAGGACAGCAAAATCCCATATGATGTCCACAAGAGCTTCTCAGGGAACCAGAGAGCCTATCAGAAAACATTAGTATCACGTTAGGTCAATGGACACAATAATTAAATGTTACTTTTAAATCAATGGATCTCAGTGTTTTATCTGTATGAGCTATTTAAGAACATTTCATTAGTTTTCTTATATATATAGTATATCTATAAAGAAATTTAATAGGAAAAGTGTTCATTCTTTGCTGTTTATATAAGGAAAAACAAAGGAAGAGAAACCTCACAATTGTCATGTAATTAATTATCCCATGGATGTGCAACTACCTGCACATTATTTAACTTTCATCAATAAACACAAACACTGAATTAAAAATTTAAGATCCTGATGGAATATGCATTTTCTGTCAAGAGTAATAACCTCTGAGCAGCAACTGGCAAACCAATAATTTTTTTCACCAGCACGGAAAATAAATTCAGCCAAGGAAGGTAACTGGCGAACCATGAAATTGTGCACTTAAGTGGACTTCACACTGACAATAGAAATGCCAGATTAAATTTATACAGGCCTGCTAGTATCACATCTGCTGAGTCTTATTCTCCAAAATCTTCTTACCCAAATTCCATTTCCAATGAATACAGCAGTCTAACCATTTGTTGTATCAATGTCAGTTTTCAGCATCATATTGATCAAAATCTTTTTCTCTGATATTTAAACATCAGAAATGATTGCATATCCCAAACTTTTGAAAGGAAGGTGGTAGCTAACATTATGTATAAATGTTAGGAAGAAAATAATTATCTCAGGAACTCCTACATCTTGTCAGAATTTTGGGGATTTGTTAAAAATTAACCAAGAAAAAAACCACAAACAAAATATAAAATAATATTGTATGCAAGGCTAGACCATGAGGGAATATTTATTCTATTAGAAAAAGAAAGTATATACACATACTTTTTATTAATACATTTATATAATTAGCAAATACTATTTAGAAGATAGATAAGCATGCTTGGTTTAGAAGATTCTTTTTCCTTTAAGAAAAATGGTGATTGATAGTATTGAATTTCTGTTATAAGTTTTAATTGTTCACTTTAGCCTTCACTTGGAAAGCATGGAAACTTCACATGACTACAAAAAAATTGCTAAAATTGTATATAATTCATTAATTTGAAATAACACCAAGAAAATTCTCAATGCTCTCAAAATTAGTGTTTCTTCCATTCATTTATAGTACTGAATTTAGGCAAGATATGCAATGCTACATGTTAAATTACACAGAAACCCAAGACAGAATTTTGCAATACACATTAATAATGCAGATGATGTAAGAGCACTTCAAGATAAAATAGCTGCAAACAGATCAACTGCAGAAAGCAAATACATACTGAACAAGATCTTCTCCCTTCATTGCTCTCACACAAATATTAATACTTGTAACAATAGCCAGTTTCACTTATGCATAACTATAATTTTCTTCAAGAACAATCTTTCCCACATAAATTCAGTAGCCACAAGTCCAGCAACTGGCGCCATAGTTGTACTGCACAACTTCAACATTTCGCAAAATAAACATTGGAGAGAGCAAAGCACAGATTTATATGTTTATAAATTTGTAGCATCTCATCTGGGCAACCACTGTGACAGCAGAGTCTCATGCAAGCCAGGGGCTCTACACAGGAACTGCAATTCACCATTTCCCTCAGTCACCTGCCAGTAGATGTGCACATAGATTCATGCCTGTGCACATCCAAACACTTTGTCAACTGCCAAAGCGAGGTCACAAATCCAGAAAATGATGTTCCAAATATTTGACCCAGTGGGCCAGATCAAGTACAAATGACCAATGAATTCTATTAATTTAAATTGGTTTATGCTGATTTATATCACCTGGGACCCAATTCATTTTAAAAAACATGTTTTTAGAGCAAATTTCATAGAAAGTTTCCAGCTCCAACAAACACAGCATAGTGTTCCTCTCAGTGGATGTCCTTCTAGCAAGTTGCCATCTATGTACATAGAGATCCAAGTTAAAATCCAAGCTCTAAACAAGAAAAAAAAGGGAAGTAAAAGAACTTGGGTTTTCAAATTAACCAAAAGCAGCTTGGATCACAGTCCAAATTTAAGTATTTCACTCAGAAAATCCTCATCTCTTTCTCTACATTGCACAGGTAGAAAAGCCATTAAAATTGTCCTTGGTGCTCTTCCCAGCCCGGTAAAGTAAACTTTTTACTTAGCTTTTCATTCTGATAAATAGAAACCATGATAATTAGCTTTTTTCACACTTGCACATGGCAAGGATAGTCAAAACTGTGGGCCGAAATAACATTACCCTTGCAGAGTTTATATTTAGCCTGTACTTTTCCTGTAGTCCCTTGTTGGTGACTACAGGTAGCTATCTCATTCAGAGTATGACAGCTCTGTTCCCTGATTCAACAGCTGCTAAATCTAGTTTGTTTCCTCAGCAGACTTTGCTAAGTTGCTGGGTGAATTAAGTGTGGGAAGTAATGTGAAGCCTTCTTTCACTAAGTCCCAGATGATTTGCAGGGAAGACAGAATAAAATCTCATACAGACTGAACAGTAATCCACCCTGTGAACAGTCTGAGTGCCCTTTGCATTACTCTTGTCCTCTTAAATAACCAAAGGCTGAGGAGTTACCATGACCTAACTCCAAGGATGCAACTAAACAACAATCTCTGTTAGTCTCAAACATGTTTTTTGGCATAAAAATCTTAATAGTAAATTTCAATAAACCTATTAACCATATGTCAACACCAGCAGAAAAGTATACAAACTGTTAAATTTCCTCCTAGCACATTCTTAGTAGTGCAGACAGGAGCTAGCTGGCACAGCAAGAGCTAGATGACAAAAGTTACTTTCAAGAATGGATATCATTACATTTGCATTACCCTCTGCAGCTGATGACAATACCAATATTTTTTTTATGGCCTCATTCAAACTTCGGTAACAGAAAAGGAATGTTCAATGACATTCTATACCAATCTAAGATAAGAGTAAGAAAATATTCATTATCTAGCTATAGGAGGCTTGCCAGTAGTACTGCTATTTTTTAAGGGTTTCCATTTACACATTCATGCAAATGGGACACTGCAGCCAGCAAAGAAATACTGATGTAAATGAGGTCACCATCCAGACAGTAAGTAGCCATTATGATTCCCATTATTACTCACTAATAGAATTCAAATCTAAAAATACAAAGACTATCTTTAATCCTTCTAACTCTTTCACCTCCCCTGAACCTTCAGTAGAGGATATATTTATCAACTTTCTTGGCACAGTCCGGTGCAGTCCATTGCTGGCTGTCAGAACAGCTCTCTAATTTTATTTAATAGGCAAATGAACTGCCAGATTCCAAAGAGACTAATAATTTACACCATAGTTTCCTGCTAGCTAGCATGTGTTCACATCATCAAAATGTTATTGATGAAATTTGGGGGGGTACTTGGAAAAATAAAAAGCAACAACACTCCAAGGTACCCATGATTTCAAGTAAAAGTTAGCAATACTGACGTCTACAAACTATATATTCAGTCAATTATACTTCCAGAACTTTGGAGAATCCATTCTTTCTCTCATTCATAGTAATATTGTCAAAGAAAATATTAAAACCCATGCACTCCCACTTAATAAGGCATATGTTTACAAAGATATGTATCTTAAAGAATGATAATAGTTACATTTTAAATGTTACTGTTTAAAATAGAACTGAAATGCTAAACACACACAAAAAAAAAAAAAAAATGCAGTAGGGTAATTTACATTAAATATTCCTTTCTGTTCTTATTTTATAAATTTGACCAAAACAGCTATTGATTGCTGGGAATAATATAACCATGACAGTGCTATCACTATTTCACAAGAGAATTAATGAAATTTCATTGTACATAACATTTATTATACGAAGATAATATCCTCAAAGTAGCTGGTTTCCTATAACAGCACACCTTTCATTTCCACTTTATAGCAAAGCAAGCTCACCTTCAAACTCCTACAACTGTTACCATATAGACATCACAAACATTCTTAACTGAGTCCCTTGAGAAATTTAGTCTCCAAAGTTTTCAAAGTTCAGGAAAAAAATATTATATGGGAATTGGGCTTCAAAAAAAGTTGTTTGTATGGCTAAGAATTCAAAGAAAAAAAGACTGTCTTGTTTCCAACCTGATGCCTAAATTTAAAGGATATTTTGTATACTTATTTTAAAAGGGAATACTTATTAAAAAGAGAAAGAAGAACCACCTCACTTCATAGGATTATTGTGAAAACTAAAAGAAACCTTCAGTTTCGGATTAATAAGATAAAAGAGGAGGGAAAACTACGCATGAAAGGGAATTAACAGTTTCTACACGATAAATAAATTTTATGAAGATTATATGTCGTCATTCCTTGTGCAATAAGAATACTCCACAATCACTAATTTAAAAGTGCCAAGCATGAGTACTGAGTAAAGGAGAAACTCTATTCCAAAATTGGCATGTTATAATGCAGGTAAAAGCTTCTTCTAATTAAAAAAAAAAAAAACAAAAACGTTGTGGAAGTTACAGTTATTAAATATTTATGTGCATCCCCTTTGAAACTGTATAGAAATATCCAGTATTCTAGAAAATAAAGATTTATTGGTATTTTTCAAAACACAACATCCTGCTGTAAACCAAATATCACAGAGGTCAATGAGAAATTTTTTTGTCACAAATATTTAACCTGACTGAATTGTCAAATCAGTCTGCAAAGCTAAAGTGTAACATCATGCTGATGCTGGATAAGAACAGTGTATGGATATGTTGGGACAGTGTGTGGAGTCCTAAACAGAGTGATTCCATAATCCAGATGGAAGGACGGTCAATTAAATTCACAGCACCTTTAAGGCAGTTAAGTTAGTAGCAAAACGTAAATATTTAAAGGGAAAAAAATAAAATAGAAGAGATACAGCATTTAAAGGGAAAGAAAAAATACTAAAAAATCAGGTTTACCACATATTTTCTAATTCTAGTCACTTTCCACTGTCATCTTGATCACTTCCTACAGATATGCAATTGATCTACAAGGCCTTGTGGTTTAACCATAGTACATAAATTTAGATCTTGAATTGCCTCTCCACTCCTACTCATGGAATTTTTCATTCCTTCCCTTTCCATTTAGTTAATTTTATATTTTGCATATTAGAAGGCCTCATTCAGAAATCCCATTCAGATTTGTAACTGCCCAAAGCTTACCCATTTTTTTACTTATTGGGGAAGTCTGTTTCAACACTTCCCTTGCTAAATTCTTATATCTCACCATGTCTTCAGAAATACAGACCTCTTATTGACATTCCAAACATCACATCCGGCACTTGATTGGAAGATTAGCAATTCAACCTCTTGTTGCAGGGGAAAGAGAGGGGAAGAAAACAATGGCTTTTCTCTGAAGTGAACAGGCAATGATTAAATTTTAGTTTAAAACCTTCTGAATGTATCTGATTTCTGCCACTTGATCTGGTATCCTATTTCCAGGTACAACAGGGACTGGTGCTTCAGATAAACAGATGAGACACCTTCAAGATTCATCCAGCATATGTCTTTGTTTGCAGCTGGGGAGTCTTTCTGACCCCTGTACAGGCCAGTGTCTGAATCTCTGAGGCATATGATTTGATTTTCTTTACCACCTTCAGTATAAAGAGCTGTGTGTTAACACTGTAGAATTAAAATAGAGGTTAATGTTCCACTACTGTGTGTAAGCATAGAAAGGAAAGGCATGAAGAGAAAGCAGAATGAGTTTTTACATCATACTGAGAAAGATTATACATCCTTAAACACGTTGAACAGCACTTTACTGGAAAAACAGGAAATTCACATTTGCTACAGAGTAGAGACAAGTTGCTCTATAAGAGCACAAGAATATTCCTTGTACAGAACCACAAACATCCTTTTATATTACGATGGGTTAAAGCAAGTCTGTTTAGGTTCTGTAATTATTGTTGGGAAGAGACAATTTTTCTAGAAACTCTAATGAAACCACCTTGTATTTTGCTCTAATATTTTTTCCCAAACCACCATGCAGAAAGAACCCGAGATGCTGCGTTCTGTAAGATCTGTAAAAAGAAATTCTAAATTCTGTCAAATTGAGCCTTGCTGTTGATATAACTAAGTTTCTACCTTATTCAGCCTGACTTTAATAGCAGGTCAATTTCATTAGCAGAAATAAGAAGGGCAATAATAAATATCTGACACTATCTCCACTGGGACACACCAGTTACATCACAGCTTGCAGTGACAATCTTTCTGAATTCTACTTAAAGAACAAAGATAAGATATTAGTACCTGTCATCTACTCAAAAAATATTATTAGGGCCTATATAATCTACCCAAATTTCATCACTTGTTTTTGAGTTTAGAGAGCCAGGTGCAGTTAAAGAAATACTAGATTATTTAATATGGTGATGTATTATAAGGTGTATTAGTAAAGGTAAAAAGTACACCTGAAAGAAGATAGTAGAGAGTGGAAGAACTATGATATGTGAGATAAAGATATAAAAAAGGCAAAATCAGAAATGCTGCAGTTTGAGTTCTGCGAAATTATCACGCCTTGAATATATTTCTAAAATTCAAAAAAAAAAAAGAAAACCAGCAAAAACTGACAGTCACTACTAAAGGTAGCTAAATAAAACCAAAATAAAACATCAGACATCCTATGTAATGACAAGGATATACAGGAACCAAAGGGATATTTTGGAAAAAATACCTTGTCAGGTCCTTTCATTTTAGAAAGCAGTTGGAGTGAAATTCTTCCACCAGTCAAAAATAATAGCACAAGAAGGAACAGAGTTGAGATTCAGATTTTAGATCTTACATCCATCAAGAATTCATTATGTCTGTTTTTCTGCTTGAAACTTGCAGTTCCCTACAGATTTACCTTTTCACAGTACTTTCCAATAAAGTGTTTAAAAATATTTTGAGATTCTGAGATTCTATACTGATTGTTTAGATGTTCAAGTACATTCTGAAGATGCATGTGTTTTTGTATAAACTGCACTGTCTCACATTCTTAAAAAAAAAATTAAAAAAAGTATTGAATTTACCATATGGAGACAGCTTACATGCTGGATTTCTGTCAGTGAATGAGTCAACAGGTCTGGGAGCTACAGACTGTAACATATTGGAAGGGGTCTTAAGTAGATTTTGGCACTCAGCAGTACAACGATTATTCAATATGAGAGAGATTTTCCTGTCTTCACTCCTGGTCTCTATTTCTGAATCACGCTGGTGCATTTTTCTGCTTGCTCTAATACTTCTGATTCTTATCACATCCTTTGTTCTTCAATACTAATAGTAGAGCAGAGTTCAGCAAGGAATTACTTTTATGAAGTAAAACTACAGTGCAAACTCTAAAACAAAAGAGAATTTAACCACCTCTGGAAGTAAGAAGTTACAACATATAATAAACTACCTTTTTGCCATATAGAGAAAAAAATCCTGCATCATGTAAACACTCTATTATTACATGGCAATACCATACAAACCTAATCAAGGTCAGAAAAAAAGCTTACTGGAGGCAAAATAGATATGGAACATGATGGGAAACAAAAAGCTCCTATGAGAAGACTGCCAGAAAACAAGAGCAAGGAAAACATCCATTTGCTTCTAATCAAGGTAGGAGAACTAGTTATGAAGGAAGAAGACAGACTTTAGTACTGAATTTCTTCTTCTGCCTTTACAGGTGAGGTCTACTCGCTGTACTCCTCACTGTGCTTTGTGGCAGTCTCGGTCTGAGGCAGTGAAGTATTACGTAAAAGGGTAAATCTATATAGAGAGGAGGACCATCCCTTGATCAGATCGGAAATACCAAGTCCATGTGTCAGAAACTAGAAAGGGTGATCTGTTTTGAGACATCTTGGGAGCTTGGAATGTGTGGTAGGGAGTGGGTCAGGTTCTGCCATGGTAGGGTAGTGCCCCACCCCCATACCCCCCAGCCCTGCAGTGCCTGTCAATCCTGGGACACCGGAGGCAGCCCTTAGTGTCACCTTACCACCTCTGAGTGGCTGGGAGACTGCAAGTCCCACCTGGGCAGAAAGCCTGGTATGGGCCAAGGCTTTAAGAAGCCTCACCTTGAAGCCAGCAGGTTCTCTTTTTAACCCTGCCTTCCTCTTAGACCTTTATATTGCTTGAACTGAGGAACTGGTAGCTATGTTTGTTTTTCTATATTTTTCCTGTCTTTCTCCCTGTTTTCTTTTTCTAACTCTCTTCTCAGGGAACATAACATTGAATGGGTTATAAGATTTTCTGTGTTCAGTGGGCTAATTTTATTCTGGGATAAGTGATTTTATGTAGTATTTACTCTTTTGCCAATGTTCCTTAATTTTCTATAATCTGCCAGTAAAATTTTGTGTGTTTTTACCTCTTAAGAATATTTGGTTGGAATTTTCTGTTTTGAGCCTACCCAGAGCAAAAGAATATTGGTTTAGTCCTAGGATAAAGTGACTGGGGTGTAATATCCTGGGACTACATGGAACTCAAGGACATTAAGAAACAACATTGCTTTAAGACTGCTCTCATCTCTGAGATACTGTACTTTCTAGCACTACTACTGTTGCTGATACAAAAAATAGTTTGTTTTCAAAGAAGGAAGGAAAATGAATGAGTACTAAGAGTAAAACCCAAGTCCAAAGATTTCATGCGTGAGGCCAGACCAAGCATTTATGTCTCTCAAATGTCTTTTCCACTGTCTACTGGTAGCTCACTATCACTAGTCTTCAAGATTGCCAGCAAACATTGCCATGACACAAAAATAAAGCACTGCAGAAATCAGTGCTTATCAGCAACAAAGGGTAGTCTTTGTTCTGTAAAAAAGCCCAAAAAAATGCTTCCTCACCACTTTGCTGCTATGAGAGCATTAAGAGTGCAGCACCACAGAAACTGTGTAACAAAAAAACAAGGTATGTGAGTACATGATGTTAATAGAAAACTGAAACTTTTTTAACAAGTGAAAGAAATCCCACAGGGAAATAAGAATGCCTATTCATTTAAACCTAAATAGGAGATATCCAGAAATTTTGAAAGTACTAGGGGTTGAGCAAACAGGCAGATTCCCAATCATGTACATGTTCAATATTCCTCCTATCTTTTAGATTAGATCCCACTTCTGAAGTTCTGACAAAAAACCAGAATATCTACAGCACTGACTTGCTACTAAAACTGAATACATTTATTAATCTTCAGATGAAGATTACAATGTACATAATTTAGTTAATAGTAAACTTTCATTAATAATGAAACTGTGCTGCACATTAAGGTATTTCAGAGCTGCACAAGCAGGGTGAGGCAGGGGCTACAGCGCTCCTAAGTGAGAAAGGATGGTGTGCAGAAGAATAAAATGCCAAAAGTAAAAAGCATCAAAGCTGTTAAATCATAAATAAACAGAAAGATCTGAGAAATAATCTGCAAATAAAGACCTGTTGTTTTAATGCAGACACAGGAAAAAAAAAAAAGGGAACGTTTTAGAGAAAAGCTGAACTTGACACCTATCCATATATAGTGCATATTACCACAGTGTTAAATATCACAGAAATGTGGTATATAAATAGTCAATTATTATAAAGATCCAATTTTTGAATGATGCCTTGTTACCATACATGAAACATAATTATTACATATTGGCTAGTTATTTCTACAAATTCTGAAATATTTATCAAATGTTGATATATCTTTGAGTGATATGTGACCTGACTGTGAAATAGCAAATGTCATGTGAAGTAGTTGGGTTTAAAAAAAAAAAAAAAGCATTGAAGAACTAAAACACAAAGTGAACAATCTTGTATTTCTCTAAAGGGCTTTCAAGTGTCATCAGTGTTTGGCATGGTGGCATACTTCATATAAGGCATTTTTTCTGAATGTAAAAAAATCCTGTTCTACATGCTTGAGAACTAAGAGAAAAGAAAAAAAAAGTATATTTTCATATGCCACACTGTACACACAAATTTTTCTGATAGAATGTACAAGGCCTAGCCACATGTTAACTGGTAGAGCAGTACTTTGGATGTTGATTCCATTTTGTTCAGTTCAGACAACAACAGAAGTTTCATTTATGACAAAAAAAGTGTATATATTTTATATACAGAAATTCTTTCACCTTTTTAATCCAATGATTTTCTACCCCATACCAACTTATGTTAGTTGACAATTTCACAATTTTGACATTTCCACTTAACTAATTAGGAATCAGATATCAGTTTCTTAAGTGTAATTGTGAGCAACTTGAATAAAATTCTAAATCTAAAAATTACGTAGAACAGATAATTCACAAGAACATGCAGAAACATTGTTTCTTAATAAGTCTAATAGAGTAGAAGAAAAAGTGAAGGTTACTTACCTAAGCTTCAACAAGGCAGTGTGATACAGCAGTCTCATAACCATGTCCTAGAAATGCAGTCTGGATGGATGGGCTGCACAGCATAGGAAATGAGCAGCCAGTGTGGGATGAGCAGCCGGTGACTCAGGGTGAGTACTGGAGCATAGACTGTTTCATTCCTCCATCAGTGATCTTGCCAAAGGAATGAAAGAGATGGGACTGTTCAGCCTGGAAAAGAGAAGGCTCTGGGGAGACCTTATAGCAGCCTGTCAATACTTCAAGGGACCTTATAAAAGAGGGAGAATGACCTTTTACACAGGGAGATAGCAATAGGACAAAGGGGAATGGTGCTAAACTAAAAGAGTAGAAATTTAGAATAGATGATAGGAAGGACTTCTCTACTGTGAGAGGGGTGAGACAGGTTGCCCAGGGAGGTGACAAATGCCACATCCCTGAAAATATTCAAATTCAGGTTGGTTGGGTTCTAACCAAGTGCAAGGAGGTTGGACTAGATGACTTATCTGTTAGTTCTACCTTTGTTCCAACTTCAGTCTATACAGATCAAGGGGATATTTTAATAGTATCTGACATAAATTCTCTTCCATCATACATTTGTCTTAGAAAGAAATAAGTTATTTAAAAGCTAAACTGTATTTTTTGGTTTGGAAAATCATCATGGTGAAACTGAAATAAAATAACCAGTTAAATGTTACAGAGAATATTGAAAATTGAATGAATTATGAATGTGTACAAAACAAATATGAAAACCTTTAGACCAGCTGTTAACTAACATTTGAAAGCTTAGTGAACTGAGTTCATAGAATAATGCACCAGATGGAAGAAATATGTATACCCAGGGAATAACTGTTTCTTTATCTGTCATTCAAGCTTACTTTCAGACACATACTTATCACCACTGAAGAAAACTGCTTCACTCTATGCAACAGCTTGAAATAAAGTACTATTCTTTATGTCCTGGTCAATTTTCTGCAAATTATTTTTCCTTCATTGTAATGAAGAGGAAAGTAGTAGGTAAAATATAAAAACAAAATTGAGGTATCTAAAAAAAGTCCTACATGCCTTTTTGTTTATCTTATGATATGTCTGCTTGTGATCAAATACATATTATTTAATCATAAATTTATGTAGGGGCCCTTATAAGTGAAACTAACAGTTTTTATATATAGCTTCTGTTTCACATTGATAATTTCCTACATTTGGATTATTTGGGATGTGCAGAACTATACAGAATTGCTGTAATTGGGAAGTATAAAGGATATGTCAGGCAACTTCTCCAGTACATGCTTAAATACAAAATACATATGCTGAAAATGGTGCTGTCAAACAACATATTTAACTGAAACCTGATCAAGAAAGTTGTACCAATATGAAATGTGCTAATATACTGATAGGAAATGAAGATGTTAGTTAGATGTTAGATGAACAAATTAGTTCATTAACACACAACAGATGGATAATTTAGTTTTAGTTTTCTGAAGATCCCTAGGAAATTGACAAATTGTATTGGGTTTGTGAGGTAAGGTTTTGGTAGCGTAGGGGCCACAGAGGCAGTTTCTGTGAGAAGCTGCTGGAAGCTTCCCCCATGTCTGATAGAGCTAATGCCATCTGACTCCAAGACTGGCCAAGGCTGAGCCCAGCAGAGGCAGCAGCAGCAGATCTAGAATAACAGATTTAAGAAGGGTAAAGAAGTTACTGCTCAGGAGCGACTGCAGTCAGAGAAGAGAGGAGTGAGAATATGTGAGGAACAACTCTGCAGACACCAAGGTCAGTGCAGGAGGGGAGGAGGTGCTCCAGGCACTGGAGCACATATTCTCCCACAGTCCATGGTGAAGACTATGGTGAGGCAGGCTGTGTTCCTGTAGCCCATGGAGGTCCATGGGAAAGATACAGATATCCACCTGCAGCCTGTGGAGGATCCCACACTGGAGGAGGAAAGTGTGAGGAGTCCTCCGCATGAGGAGGAAGGAGCGGGAGAGACAATGTGTCATGAACTGACCACACCCCCCATTCCTTGTCCCCTGAGCTACTGAAGAGGAGGACGTAGAGAAGCAGGAATACAATTAGGCCCAGGAAGAAGAGAGGGTGGGGAAAAGGTGTACTAAGATTTGTTTTTTTTTTCTCATTATCCTTCTCTGATTTGAATGGTAATGAGTGCAACCATTTCCCTCAAGTCAAGTCTGTTTTTCCTGTGATGGTAATCAGTGAGTGATCTCTCTCTACCCTTTTTTCTACCCACAAGCCTTTCATTATATTTATTTTTCTCTGTCCATCTAAAGAAGGGAGTGATAGACTTTGGTGGGCACCTGGGACCCAGCCATGGTCAACCCACTGTCGCTTCTGGAGGGATGCCCAAAGGCTAACCAGGGTTGTGACCTTCCTAGGAAAGCGTACCGCAAGGGAAGAGCCTATACATGGGCCTTTGCAACTTCTCCCGAGCAACAGGTCATCTCAGAGAGTGTGGCCACTTTGGCTACAAATGGTTTCAGCTCGTAGTGATTCAGGTCCTTGTGAGATCAGCTCAAATGAGACCACCTGGGCAAGCCCGGGGATGGAGAGAGAAGAGGGAGCCTTGCATGGTGAATTCCACAGGTAAGCTTTATTCAGTCATTCCTGTGAAGGGAACCAGAGACTAGACTTTTTCCCCAATCAGGGGTACTCACAGGGGGTTTATATAGGGAAGGCAGGGGTGGGGTGGACATCAGTTAGCCAACAGGATACAGACTATTACCATAAAAGAAGCAAGGCATGTTGGGGGTAATTTTTGGTCACCGTAAGTTTTAGGAAAGTTCTTATCTCTGGAGAGGTTTGGCCCTCAGGCATCTCTCCTCCAAGGGAGTGCAGGGAGCTCCAGTGCCAGGGGCTGGCAGCCCTCCCCAACCCACCACAAAAAGACATACTACCCTACACAAATAAATGAATTTTCTACATATGAAAGCTATACATGGTTCTCAGATACTGCAAATCCATCTAGGTCATGATTTTCAAAACCTTAGGATACTGGCTGATTGTTTGGGGCACTAAATGCTTTAGACCAAAATTTTTCCACATTAAGTTCAGCAGGGCATATACCATGAAATGTTACTCACATGCATATATTGGTTTATCCTAAGTAAATCTCAAGACCCAATCAAATTTTTCATTATTTGGCTTCTTTTGCTGTGGGGCAAAAAATGTTTTCAGAGATATAACTTCATGATAAAAACTACAGAAAACAGAGTAAGACAGAGACATCAAATACTAATGTACTTCCTCTCAGCATTTGTTAAACCAAGCATGGAGTCCTTTGTTGTCAGTATACATTTTAATGTTTCAGTAAGATGAATATAGTATGCAATGTATAGAGATTAAAAAAACAGTGTGGTTCTTTGGTTTGTTCTATGGCTGTAGTGACTTTGCATAATCACTGCAGTAAGTTGTGGAAGACACAGAAAATTAATAAAACCTGCCGGCTGCACAGAGGATAAAATCATTGCTGTGAATTTTCAACCTTTCTGTACTAGGTTATTTGCTGCACACTACAAAAACTAAAGAGGATGTTCAGCTCAGATTCAGGCAGAAAACAAAGTCCTTCCAAGTCCAGATGTCTTAATGCTGATGAAAATATAAAAGTTGAATTTTGAAGTGCTAATATTTTATTTCTAAAATATTTTCATTTTTTCATGGCCTAAGGCACTTCTTTTTCCAGTTTTCTTTAAAGAAAGAAGATGGTTGAAACTTGTGGAACAAGAGCTATTTGCACTTTTCAATCCTCAGTCTTTACAATATTCTGTAGAAAATTCAATGTTGTTACTTAACAATATAGTAGTCAATCGTACATACAAAAATACCATTACAGAAAGAGAGGTAGCTAAGAACCCATATGCTTAAATTCATTTCTCCACTCCTCAGACTAGAGTGCAAATCCTTGCTTAAGGAATAATGAAGGAAGGCTTGCTTGCCTGAGCTACCTGTAACAGAGTTCAACAAAAGCTGGTACAGCAATAACATGAAGGTGTAAGAAGAGTTTTCTAAACTACTCTAAAATGTACAGAAACACTGTCAGTAGTGCCAAAGTCACATACAACTAGCATAATAATCAGATCAGTGTGAGACCCTCTCTGTAGTCACAGCTGCAGTGAATAGGGAGATAGGATTGATTTACACAATCTTTAAAAAACATATAGGCAGGCATCAGCTTGAACCGAACCCTGATTCATTCCTAGACTCAGAACTATCTGTGATTTGAAAACAAGCAACCCTGTTAGGAACTGACAGAGCAGTATTTGTACCTGTTATGAATGAGTGTTTTATGTTGCTCAAAAAATTACCAGCAAAGGTATTGGCAAAAGAGGGTTTAATATAAAAGTGAAAGCATGAAAATATTTGTTGGCAAGGTTCACTCTACTACTTACTAGATGGTTAAAGCATATGGAGAAAAATAAGCCTAAAATCTAAAATCAATCAATCTAAAACTAAAATGTTCTACATATAGTCTGGGGTGGAAAAGGTTAAGGATAAAATGGAATAAGGGAAATCGGCCCATTGAGCCACAAGGTTAAGAGTGGATTCCCTCGCCAAACTTAGTTCTGGACTTGACCAACAGCTTAGACCTAAAGATTTAAACAGCATTTAAACTTAACAGCATTTAAAAGTTTAAATATTTTAACCAAAGATTCTGTAGAATTTACTGTTGCACAACAACAACTCATTTGCAGGCTTAACTTGCTTATGAATCTAATATACTTAAGAGTCTAAGAGAGCACCATTCATAGTACATTTGCACTCACACAGACTAAATGAGTATGTACAAGGCATACACCTGTGAAAAATTACCCTTGAGTTCAGTGAAGCACTCATGTCAGATGCCTTTGTGTCTTCTCAAGGGACAAAGGTTTGAGCCTTGATGAGTGGGAGTATCAGCCCAGGCTCCACAGTCAACATTCAGTGGTGATTCCCCAGGTACAACAAACTTGGGAGTTCCCGAGCTCTGAGAGGCCCCACTCAGAGGGATTTTGCTGGTCACAGCCCACTGCAGTCCAGGAGAGTTCAAAGACCCTACTCAGTACCACTATCTATAGATCCACAAGCAAGTTGTCTTTAGTCTTAGCAAATTTTCCATCCTGGCCATGATTTGTGTCAGTAACTTTCTTTGAAAAGTAGATCACAAAAATGTTGTTCCACTTGTGTTGTTATTCAGGCAACAAAAATTAGTTTCCAAGGCTTTTGTTAAAAAGCAGGAGCTCGTTAGCACAAATTCTTGGCAGCACACACTGTTTCTGATGAGCTCATGAGGAGCTTAGGCCAAGCGTGGTTTGTCAAGGCTGAGGCCTAATGAACATTTCTGAGGTAAAAGTGAGGCTCAAGGAAAGGGGGAATGCACCACCACAGTACCTTACTTCAGCCAAGAGGTAAAGTTAACGTCACTTGTCTTCAGCAGTCAGTAAAGAGGTCTTTAGAGAACTCTAAGCTTTATCTTGCTCTGACAATTTTGAAGAAAAATACATACTATTTCTGCAACAACTATACAAAGTTAGCCTTTGGAAGGGAGATGGAGAAGAAGAATAATGTAGCTATGACCACATCATGATTTGGATGTGAACTCTGTCCATATAGAACAGTCCTCTATTTTAAATTAGCTTCACAGTCACTCAGAAAAAGGTCAAATGTATCCTCAGCTATACATGGTTAATGCAAATGTTCAGGCACCACAAAGAATAGTTGGGTCTATGCTATCCTTTCAATGAAAACAAGTGCTCACTCACTGCAGTGTGCATGACTGGCATCCATCCCTGACAACATATTCCATTACATGATCCTTGTTTTAATGTCACACAGCAAATGTAAGAGAACAAGGTATTGAGGCTTTTTCCGGATGGTCTCAATGTTATCATTTGCAGTATAGGATGGGAGTTGCAGTCTGCCAGGCAGGAGCATCAGGCCTGGTGTGAAATGGGGACTAAATCTCACTGTACTGCTTTATTTCCAGTCCCAGGCTGCAGAATAGGTCGGTCTAAATCAACCCTGTACTACCAGTTGCTGTTAAGACCTTTGTGAACTCCAAGTTCTCTCTGTACTCAGAAAGATAATTGGACAAAGGGGGGAATTTATATAAATACAAATTATTCCATACACCCTCTTCTTAAAAATAATGTTTTTTTCCTGGGAATTCTTTCAGCACTTAGCAGTGTCCCTATGCAAAGTTTCTGGACCCCTATGTGACCTACTACCCTCACTACACCTAAATTCCTCTGATGAAGTTATGCCCAGTAGCCTGATCACAGACTTTCATCTCAAGGAACAACATTTATGAAAATATAATAATAAAGGAGTACAAAAGCCTCAAGAGTGCTGTGGTATTTCCTTTAGAAACATCAAAGGATATGGGTCAAAGAGATTGAAAGAGGTTGGTGTAATGTTAACTGTGTCCCACTGAACTACCTCCTACTTTCTGGCAAGGCAAAAGAAAGAAAGAAAACCGAAATAAAACACGTTATGTTTCCCCCTCAAATTATTCACATTCCACCTAAAACAAAACAAAACAAAAAAACAAACAAACAAACAAACAAACAAACAAAAAACCAAAAAAACACAACAAAACAAAAAAACAACCAAACAAAAAACCCTTAATCTTATATAATTTAATGGATCACAGATTCCAGCCGGGGGAGCTCAGGAGGTCCCTAGTCCAACTGCCCAAACATAGCAGAGTCAGCTCTGAGTTCAGATTGATTGCTCAGAGTTTCATCCAGTCTGGCCTTGTTAATCTGAAAGGATAGAGAGTGAACAGCCTCTCCTACTCGTTGACTGTACTTAGGGTGAAAATGTTTTTATAGGCAATCGAAATCTCTTGTATCAACTTGTGGCCATTATAGTTTTTTCCTGCCATGTGAAAAGAGCCTGCAAACAGCTCTTTGCATGCCTGCAGAGAGCCTGGCATCTGATATATTTTACATGCAATTCATATGTAAAAACTATCATTGTATAAAATACAGTAAAGTTTTTAAATACAGACTGAAACTTTGATATTTCAGCTTGTAGAAAAAGAGTAAAAACGCATCCCGCCTGCTCTGTCCATTAAGCTTTAAGAGACACTCACTGGGTTTCATAGTGTCCCTGACCCAGCAAGAATATTTGGAAAGCATGAGCTAAAGCCCCCCAGCAAAGGCAAACAGAGAAGTGTTAGATTTCTGAAGACAAATTTGCCTGGCTTAAATATTCAACTTTTCTGAAATAATAGCATTTATAAACCCTTCTGCTTGGGGTCAGAACTGCTGTATAGGAACCTTTGAAGCTTTGTGATAATGCACATGCTCTCAAGAGTATGCTTTTTTGTTTAAACACTGAGTTCCATTCCAAGAGAAATAAAAACCAACAACAATCCTACATGCATTTGCTGCAGACATTTGTTAGAACTGCTTCACATTCAGCAGTAGCCCTTTAGGCTCTTCATAAATATTAATTTACAGAGTACCCAAGAGGTATAGAACTTATTTTTTTCTGACAAAAAGAGAAGACAGACAGAACACCTATTCCCAACTTCACACAGAGAATCTTCAGCAGAGCAGGAAATGAAACCCACATGCCTTACTTTCCTGAGCAAACTCTAGTTCAACAGCTTCTTTTTTCTCCAGACCACTCTGCTACTCAGTTGGCATGATGTTTTGGAGATCTGAGATGAAATATTGACAAAGAGATAGGATCAGGAAAGAGGTGCTCATCTGGGAGAACAGAGACTATGTTCACTAGGAAATGATTGGTTACAATGCAATATGGACTCCAATTACATTCCAATAGAAATTTCAGCAGAGAAAATAAACTTAATGTTCATCTGATCACTCCAGTTTATGCAAGCCAGTTGTGGGGATGGAGTTTATTTTTGTTTGTTTGGGGTTTCTGCAAGCTTTTTGCACTTGGACAGGTGGTTCAAACTTGGAAGAAGAGAGATCAACATTTAAAAAAAATTAAATTAAAATCTTCTTATAAAAAATAATCCCATTCAATGCCAAGTCTTTCTGTTGATATATATATATATTAAAAAAAAAAAAAAAAACGGATACAGACATGTTATTACAGGGGTTTGTTTTTCTGATTTTAAAGAAGTTTGCATATGGAATTTTACTTCTGTTATTGCTTAATTTTCATAGGAAAAAAATTATAAGGAGCCACTGGGGGAAAAAAGGATGATTGATAAAACAGTGGTAGCTAAGTTCATTTACTACTGACTAGTGTTTTGTTTACAAAATTTTTTTACACATTCACGTAGAAGTGCAATGGCACCATATGTGTCGCTATTTCACCCTCTCAAAGGCATTTTAATTCTGAGGGCTCTCATCTTAGAGTTACAGAGTTGATATTTTCATGCTTAGTAGATGAATTAAAGAGAGAAAATGCTTATCTTGACATAACCTAAATATCTGCCATAGACTGGTACTTTGCCACAGTTCTATGGTTATCGATATCTGTTACAGTGACACCACATGCCACCACACCTGATAAATTCTGAATAGGTTCACACAAGTGCCTTCTCAGGAACACTGAAAACTGAAGTTTTGACAATTGTGGAAAAAATATTGAACACTTACTGATTTCACAGAACCTTGTTTCTTTGGTGCTATCCTATGCACCTTAGAGATGCACAAGGTAATTCTGTGAAGAAGCCTTGGAGGCTGGGAAGACAAGTACATAGACAGTCTCCTGTTTCTTACCCAATTTTTTTTATAATTTGATCTGAATTCTTCTTCTCACATCCTCAGTAAAAGTAAAAATTGAACAAATCCAAAAGCCAGACTCAGAGTTCCCATTCTGTCAAATGAAACCACATAGCTTGCTCAAAGTTAAATACAACATCAAAAAAGTATTTATCTGCTATTCCAGCTCCAGACCATAAAGTGACTTTGAACTCACTCCCCTTCTCAGTTGGACAGGAAAGAGAAAGTATAATGAAAAGCTTGTGGATCACAATAAAGACAGGAAGAGATCACTCATCAACTACAGTCATGGATAGAACATACTCGACTTGTGGACATTGGTTTAGTTTATTGCCAACCAAATTAGAGTAGGATGATGAGAAATAGAGCAAAGAATTAAATCCCATCCTTCCCACTCCTCCATCTTCTCAGGTATAACTTCATTGCTGATTTTTCCTACCTCCTTTTCCCCCGGTGGCACAGTAGGACAGGGAGTGGGGACAGTGGTCAGTTCAGCACATGCTTTATCTGCCACTCCTTCCTCCTCAGCGGAAGCACTCTTCATACTCTTCCCCTGCTCCAGCATGAAGTCCCTCTCCCATGGGGTGAGTCCTCTATAAACATCTGAAATGTGAGTCCTTCCCATGGGCTACAGTTCTTCATTAACTGCTCCAGAGTGGGTCCCTTCCATGGGGTGCAGTCCTTCAGGAACAGGCTGCTCCAGAGTAGGTCCCCTGCAGGGTTACAAGTCCTACCAACAAACTCGCTTCAATATGGTCTCCCCACAGGCTCACCGCCTCATTTAGGCATCCACTTTCTCTGTTTTGGGGTCCTCCATGGGCTTCAGGTGGATATCTGCTACACCATGGACCTCCATGACTGCAGGGCATCAGCCTTGGTCTTCACCATAGCTTCAGTGCCCAGAGCACTTCCTCCACCTTCTTCTTCGCTGAACTTGGCGTCTGCAGAGCAGTTTCTTTCATATATTCTCACTCCTCTCTGCTGTCAGTATTCCAGCAGTAGGTTGTTTTTTTTTCCTACCACTGTTTCTGATGGGGTCACCTTGGCCAGTGTTGGGTCCATCTTGGAGTTGGCTGGTATTTATGCTGTTTAACATGTGAGAAGCTTCTAGCAAATTCTCACAGAAGCCACCCCTGTAGCCTACCTATCCCCCAAAAAAGCAAACAAGCTAATAAACAACAACAACAACAACAAAAATCCAGCAAATCCCTTGACTTGCCAACCCCATAAACCCAATACATATTTTACCCCAAATCTGGTCCAAAGAGAAAACTTTGACAGAAAATTAACTGGTGACCTATCATTAATGTGAACATCTCAGCATACTCAAACATACCATTCCTGGCCACCTAACTTCTGATAACTATAACTGAATCTGAGATATGTGACAAAGTACAAGGATTTTCCTCAGGTGAAACACCAGAAGGAACAGCCTGATTGTAAAGTGGTCAATAAAAATCATACCAATAGCATGGTACAGTCATATCCAATTATATTATATCTTGTTAAGAAGAAAAGAGTTTACCTGTCTTCATTCAGACACATCTGTATACAAGGATCTGCCAAACTTCTCATGAGAATAGACTTAGAGATCAGATAAAATCAATTATCTTTTCTAGGATGTTAATTCTCTCCTAAACTATTCTTTTTCTCCTTACTTTTTTTCCATTCAGCAGTCATATAATCAATTACACGTATTTCACACCAGTTCCCCACTAATTTGCTAATCATTTTGGTATCACACCTTTTATGCACAATACCAAGTGACTAGATTAAGAGATTATACACAACCAGTTTGATAAATACCTCAGGTTTTTGTGAACCAGAATCTTTCCACTGTTGTTGTTGTTCTCAGCCAATTTCTGAGGGTCAACAAATTTCCTCAGTACTTCACTTCAGAAATGCAACATTTTGAGTATGGAAAGGTGTTTAAAGTTTCTGAACCCTCCAAAAGTCCTGTGTTGCTTCATGCTGGAGTGTATGCATATCATCAGTGTAACTCCAGGAAGAAGTCTGCAAAATTGCAGAACACCAGCAGCAGCTTCCTAGTAGGTTTCAGATACGACTCAAAATGCCCTATGAGGATCTGTTAAAATAAAAATTCTAACATATACAATAACTTTCTCAAAGAACTTAACCTCCAGTAAAATAACTTCTTCTTGAACAAAAATCCTCCATTAAGTACCTCTGTGTTTTCAGTATCCATTAGCAGAGAAAAGAATGTTAAAATATCGTTATATAATGGCAAATCTGAAAGTTTTTGCTTGGCTGTTTTAACCAGTGTAGTACTGACTTTCAGTCTTATAGTTTAATTTTTTCTCTTTCTTGACAGCTTTGCTATGTAGAGGAACAGTTTTTTTCAATGAGGGAAGGAAGAGCTGGTCTAAATATACGCACACACACACACACACATTTATATGTCTTGTTATATACAGATTATAGTGAAACAGCTCTTTCTGCACACTGCTTGGACAATCTAGCATGATGGTGAGTTACAGTTATTCATATGTGTGTTTTGCAGATACAGAAACAGTTTCTTGTGCCTCTATTCTCATTTTGTGCCTCTTTACAAACAGTATATTTTAAACAATCACATAAGCAAAAGATTGTCACATTATTACAAGACATGTAATTTCAGAGTTTATTAAAAGAACATTTCTGAAGATGCACATCCCTGTAGGCAACAGCTGGTGATAGAAAAGGAGCAGCTGGTGGTTTTCAACAGCTGGTGACAACAACCATTGATGAGAGATACTACATTTTTTTGATAAAAAAGAAAAAACACTAATACTGCTTCTGAGCATTGAGACAACTACATTGCCAAAGGGAGTCAAAAGCGTTTTCTTACCTTGTTATAAATTCAGGGCACGTCTACTACTGGTAACAGAGCAAGAACTGACAAAAAATACCAACAAAACACCATAACAAACAAAGGAATTAATCTGAGTCGAAAACCTACCCCAGTTTTGGTATAAAAACAGAATAGTTGTATTAACACAGTATTCTGGCAAATGGACCTCAGTAATAAATAGATACCTAGTTTTGTGGTAGAAAGATTTGAAGATTCCACACCTTTCACTATGACACAAATAAACTTCCTTTGAAAGGATTTTCATGCATCTGTTAAGTCCTGAAAAATTTGCAGGCTAAGATTCCCTTACCGAAAGTCCCAAAACCCTGAAATTTCTTTTGATTGCTCTCGGACTACATGTTACCATGTCCTCGCCCCTGTTACAATCCAGTTTTAAACACAGAGGAACAAATAGAACTCTCTGTGCATAAAGCTGAAGATATTTAAGGTTTGAAAATAATTCCAAGACGCGAGACTAAGACCAAACAAGATCAAATGTTGGTGCCAAAAAATTGATGCATTTTATTTAACAATAAGTGAGAGAGAAATAGAGAAATAGAGAAATAGAGAAAGAAAGAAAGAAAGAAAGAAAGAGGAAAAGAAAGAAAGAGAGAAAAGAGGGGTACGGGGATGGGAGAGGACAAGGAGAGTGACAGGGGTTAATTGGAAGCATATGACCCCTCCATGGATCCCACCGATGTCTCATGGATCCCCTACATCTGGTCTCCTTGATGGTGAAGGGTCTCCATCGCCACTGCCGCCGCCAAAAGAGCATAAAATCTTTTGGATTAATATATGCTTTGGGCTGGGGGGAACGCTCAGGTACCACCCCTGTGGGGGTCAGTTTGAAACTGTCCCTTCCAAGGCCATGGGTCTGCTGTGTGCAGAGCTCTGGTGCAGGGACTGGGGGCCCCTTTGGGGCTTTGACAGCCATGACAGCCCCTCAGCTGCCCCTCCACGTGCATGTCCTGCAGTTGAGGTTTTTTTCCCAGAGTGGGGGCCTCCCTCAGCTGGGCTGCTCTGCACAACACAGGGTGGGTGTCCCTCTGACCAGAGGCTTTCACCACACACAGCCAAAACCTGGCAGCAGATAAGCCTGGGGCTACAGCCTCCACCCTGAAGCTGCTGGGCATGATCTTCCTGGGAAGCACTCTTCTCCCCCAGCCCAGACCCCAGAATGGTGTCAAAGTTATCTCAAATCCATGTGCAGTCCAGGGCCTAAGCCCAGAGGGGCCCACACAGGCTGGTAGTGGTCTTCTGGTGAAGTTCTGCCCTACAATTTTTGCTATAATCCTTCATAAAAAATGTGTAACCCATATAACACGTCAGTCTCTCACAGCCCCCTACATGGAAGATCAGTAATGTGTAGTAGTCTGTGGGGGACACTGGGCTTGAAGGTTTCCTGGTGACGTCCTCAACCTTTGCTTAGGGAGGCAGCACATCTCCCTATGGGTTGGGCCCTGTTGGCCCAGCCTCTTGCTTCACACCTGGTACCTGCTCCTTCTTAGGGGATAAATAGAGGATTCTCTTGATCTTGAATTGTTTCTGGTAGCTGCTCCTACCTACCTTTAGGGAGGCCAGAGCATGGTCCTACCAGTCTATCTCCATCTCTGATTCTCTGATGCTTCTCAGCCTTTCTACTTCATCTCATATCTCCAGCAGGGTGAGCAACTTGTCCACCCAGTAAGGTCTGATGCAACTTCCATCACTGTTACAATCCATTGAGAGGCTTAGGCATTCCCTTTAGCTTGAAGGCTGAATGGTTACATGGGTTTTTGTAAGTTTTTCATGTTTTCTTGGGACATCTGTCTGCATTGCTGCACCTTTTTTAGAGACCTTAGATGAATTCCACAATGTCCTCAGAGTGGACACCATATTTGAGCTTTCTCTGGGAGTATAAGGACCTGCGACTGAGCTGGCTGCCTTTGCTGCAGTGCTTCAGTGCCCTTCCTGCTCATCCTGCCTGTGCAAATTGACATGCCATGTCCGGTTTGCTCGTCCTGGTCGCTCATGCTCCCTGGAGCCATTTAAATCTCCCTCAGATGCTCCTGGCAAAGCCCCCTCCTTGGCTGACTGGTTCACAAGGTGTGCCAGGTCCTGAGGGGCCTCTGAGCTGCTGCTTAAATTAACATTCAAATACTATTAATGCAAATTCCGAATGCCACAGTGAGCATGGGAGAAAAAACATACCTCCTCCAAGTTTCCATCCCCTTTGTAACACATTTTAATGCACACAAAGTAATTCAATCTATAATTTATATCCTAAAACATGCAACTTTTTAATATTGGAGCAAATGTACTGCCTTTTAAGACTTAATCTGCCAGCTAAATATTTTTTTAAAAACAAACAAAAAGATTAGACTTTCAATAGGTTAAAACAAACAAAATAAATAGATATTAACTAAGAGTTTGTAAAGAAGCAACCTGTTGCTATCGGCAAAATTTACCTTTTTTGTAGCACGGAGCCAAGAGGAGCTGTGTCATGTTGAGCCAAACCTGGCCAGGTCATGGTGGGCCAGGCTGAGTGTCCTGGCCCTCGCTGCAGTATGGGATAATACTCTTCAACAGAGAGAGCTGGGCTGTTCTGTTCTTCCCAGCTGGAAAATACATTGTTAACCACTGAGTGCTACAGTGGTGCCAGTGAGATCCCAGTCTGAAGGCAAAGGGCTGATGAGAGAGGCAATAGGGTTCCCCAGGCCTATGTGAGTTCCAAGACAGGGACAAGTGCCTGTGGTCTTGTTGCAGCCCTCATCCTCCCTTCTTCAGGGACAAATCCTGTGCTGCTTTTCCTCCACAGGAGTATTTTAAGCACAACAGTCACATTGTAATACAACTCCTAGAGCTAGAGATGACACCCCACCAGAAACAAATAGTCTGAAAATTGTTGTTCCCATCCCCTGCCTATGCATTCAGTTATTGCTACAACTCTGATCTTCTCTGCTCCGAGACATAAAAAAATTTAATCTGTGCCCTACTCAGCTTCCTGAAGGCTCTTGGTAGCCAGGAGTGTATGTTGAGTTGCTAATCAATCTCCACAGAACTCGAGACTCTGAGTCGTATCAGTAATCCTCTTAGCTGTACAGTGGGCACATGGTATTACAGAATCTCATCAGGAGCTTTTGATGGAAGAAAGGTCAGAGAAAAGCTGTTCCATCAACTAAAGCAAACCAAGGGCTTCAACTTATGTGGCTTGCCCAGTGTCAGCTTTCAGCCTAGGAGACTTTGGTCTAAGGAGCCCCCTGAGCTGAATGTCGGGCTCTGTGTGTAAATGACAATGCAATCTGGGAGAGAGGAGGAAAGGCCAGAGTGAATTTAGAGCTGCTTTGGAGTCTTTATGCTACATCCTGCATTTCCCTGCTCATCAGGCAAACACTGAAACAGGAGGTCAAACATGTCCCCATGCTTACTAGAGACAATCCACATTCACACACACCCTCTGCTGGATTTTGAAGCAGGATCCTATGCTGGTTCTGGGTGGCTGCTTGAGGCCACTCAGCGATAGTCTGGGAGTGACCCTGGTTTCCCGGGGTCTGCAGCTCGCAGCTTCCCCAGACGCAGGACATCCTCTGGCAGCTCTGTTTAGTGCTGGCTCCTCTGGGGAGAGCGAGCCCCGGGATGATGTTACAGGTGCAAACGAGGATAAAGGCTAGAGAGAAGGGCTCTGGTATGATTTCCAGCTCTTTTATTTCCCAGGGAGAGGCAGCAGGGAAGGCAGGAGAGGGTCTGGGGTCAGGGAGAGGTGACGCAGGGGGGTCTGGGGTCCAGGAGCAGTGGCACGATATCGGGAAGAGCTGAAGGCTTCACGGACCAGGCCACGAGCATGGGGAAGGCAGGGGATTTATCAGGATACAAGTAGAGGAGAGTAGCCAATTGGGGTACAGGGATTTGCATGGAACCAATGGAGAACTGAACAACCATGAAGCTTCCAGAACATAACCTTACAGAACGTGAAGTAATACCATAATTAACCGATAAACTGAAACATGTAAACAACGTTGCAAGGGATGCTGGGGGGGGGGGGGGNNNNGGGGCGGGGGGGGGGTGAGCCAGAAAACTCACCCTGACAAGGGAGTGTGATTCAGATGGTGGCAGCCTCGGGCTGAGTCCACAAGTCCGGAGCCTGTGGGGCTGTGACTTTTGCCATATGCACCGCCACAGGATGCCAGAGGAAGCACTGTCTCTCCTTCTGCAGCACAGATCAGGATGCACATCAGCAAGATGTGAGAACACCAGAATGAGTTCCAGATGGGAGCTGATGAAACACAGAAACCCTAAAAGGCTGCAGATGGCTGTAGGCATGGAAAAGAGGCCTGTCAAGGAGCTGAGGGAAGCTCAGGCAAGGCACCACAAGGAATGGGAGGCTGGGGAAGTCTGTAAATTCACTGGAGCAGAGCCAGGGGAATGCTTGAAAGCATTCATACTTGGATCTTAAGACTAACGGGACTGTGCAGCTGGTGGCATCCATGTGTGAGCAGCCCACGGGGACACTGTGTGTGACAGAGCCCGGAGTGCTGGGATTATGCAGTAGAACGGCATCATTAAAGATGCTAATAAGCAAGCTGGCAATCAGGTGTGTCCCAGAGCCTTGTTGGAACGGGCAACCATGGTCTTGCCATCACAGACTCTCTTGGTGTTGCTGCACTGCCCAGAGCAGCCAGGAATCCTCAGTGATATACGGATAGAACTCCACAACTCTGTAAATTGTAAAATACGTATGTTTTATTCCAAGCGCTGGGACGCGTGGGGGTAACCCTCCAAAGCACGCGCGCTGTTCGCCGCACTCGGCTAGCTATATATCAGGTTACAGGTTACATATTCAACAGGTTACACAATATGCCTATACATATTCATAACCTATCTCCTCTTCACATTATAATGAGTTCAAAAGTCATTTGCATTAATCTGCACATGCCCACTGCCTCCTGGTGGTCGTGGGCAAGGGTCTTCAGATGAAGAAAGAAGCCTTCCTCTAGGTTGAACTTTTTACCTTGCTTCTTTGCACAAACTCCCTGAGGCTCTGGCTTGAGTCCGAGTCTCAAGGCTGGTTAGGGCTGGTTTCATGGTCTGAAAGCAGGATCTTTGGTCATGGTTGTTTCCCTTTATCAATGGTCCTGCATCCTCCTTTTCTGCTTGGCAAGCAAGGTAAGTATTGAGCAATCTATATGCATTGTTTTAATAACTAATTCCCACTAAGCATCCTTTTAACCCGTTTCTTCCCTGTATCATTAGATCATGCTTTCCTACACCCACCCACTTCCTAGCCATCCTGAAAGGGTGAAGATTAGAGTGGTGTTATGTATTTTGCAGTTCCAAGTCTCCTGCCTCCATCATGTAAGAGCTTGGTCCATGGTTCAGTATGGGTCAGTTCCCTTCCCTCGTTCAATTGTTAAGTCACTTATTGCAGAAATAGCTTTAGATATCTTTCAGGATAGGACATAATCTTAGCACCTGTCCCCCACTAAATCATCTGGGGGTAACTCGTAAAACCAACACAGACAATAAAACTGGGCTACTCAAAACTCATTTAAGTGGAAAGGAAAACTCATGTGGTTGGAAAGGAGTTCATTTTGTAGAAGACTTTATATGTTTGAAAATTTGTCCCCCCCAAATCAAAATAAAAAAGAAAAAAAAAAAAAAAAAAAAAAGCAATTGCATTATTTGTTTCATTTGATTCCACAAAAAGTTTCACTACAGTCTCAAAATTACTGTGTTCTACTGCCATGCTTTGATAGCTTCAACATATTGCCATTGTGACAACTCAGAGTCTAATGTATAATTACATTGAATATTGAGTATTTACCAGTGTGCAGACCACACAGATTAAATACCAATATTGCCTTGACAATATTAGAAAAGATACATCAATAAATTTATTTTTCATGGTATTTCTATGTACACATAATTTATGTGTGTATATATATATATGTACATAAGCAAATCTCTATATATACTCACATAACCCCATTAAAATATGCTAGTTTTAGCAACATGGCATTTTCTGATGGAAAGTTGTTTCAATGCTTTATTTCTTTAGGAAAAGCAGTCTGCTTTTATAATTTTGTGAGCCAGATACACTTCCCTCCCCAAACTGCCCCTCCAATGTCCACTCAGCCTGCATCAATATTCGTATCTCTTTCTAATCATAAGATTAATTCCCTGAAGGTCTATAGTACTTAGGTTCTCTTTATATGACCATTAAAACAGATAACTGGTTTTGCCATTAAGAGTCTCGTAGTCTTCTGTGCTGTTACACAGAAGTGCTTATGCTCCAGTTGCTAACAGGGAATACACTCTGACAGAGCCCTAGAGAAGCATTTGGGGTACTGCTTTGCCAATAACACTTAGAAACAGAAAGTTAAGTGAACGAAGTCCTTCAATTAAAGTTCATTTAGCTATAACCTTGAGTCAAAACCTTACCAAAGAAGAACATTAGGAAGAAATCTTAGCTTAAATTAACTCAACCTGAAAGCTCAATAGACACATATTAACTTCTGTAGGTAGACAAATCAAAGCAGGAAGAATTTTGGTAGAAAGCAGCATGAAGTAAGTGAGAAAAAAGAACTCCAGAAATGTCTCCAACCTAGAAAACTTTCAAAACTTTTTCTGGAGCAAATCAAATGACATTTTTTATTAATGAACGTCAACCAGTAAAAGCTCACTTTTTTACAGAACAGTAATTGTAAAGGCAATCCTCTATTATTCCTTTCCTTTCCTTTCCTTTCCTTTCCTTTCCTTTCCTTTCCTTTCCTTTCCTTTCCTTTCCTTTCCTTTCCTTTCCTTTCCTTTCCTTTCCTTTCCTTTTTTCTTTTCTTTTTTTCCCACTGTTTCTTCTTCTGCTTATCCCTTTTTCAAGTGGTTTTTCATCTCACCCACTTTGCCTGCTTTTTCTTTCTAATTTCATGTTTTCCACCACTCTGCAACTCTCCTGCACGAAGCCTATCTTACATTAATCAAAAGAGTGATACAAACTTTTTATTGTAACTAGATAGATATAGGAAATCCATTTAAAGGCTACTATAAGCACAAATAGGACAAAAGGTAACAAGGCCTTCACACAGTGCTAATTAAAAAGAAAAATAATTTTTGTGAGAGCTTTGATGTCTAAGATGCTCATGCTTATACTCAAAACTATTAATTTAAACTAGAGGAACATGGCTGAAGGCTGGAATGTTTTCCACTGGTGATCTCTCAACTCATTGTTTCATTGTTTTTGGTAAAGCCTCAGTTCCTTTTACTTCAGGACCTTCTATTTAACTCCAGCTCTCCAAAATTTAAATAAATCAAATTTTTGGAGTTAAACTTTTGAGATTATGCCATTAAAATAATGAAAGGACAAATATATTCCAGTGCTACATCAGACTATTACTGGGGTGTGCTTTTAGACATAATCAGCAAGTGTCAGCTACAAAGAAACCATTATTATACACTACTCAGTCTTGAGCTGAAAGGATTGTTTTATAGAGACACTAAATAGCTCTTTTGGGTAGTTTCTGTTGTTGCTGCTACAAGATTACAGGGTAAGCAATGGTTTTGGATCTTCACAGTATGTCCAATATGCTTTTATGAATGTTACATGCCTCTTTAGAACATATTCAAGAACCTACCATCTAACATGAAATAGACTCCACCAAAAAAAGTCTCCACCACAGAAGAAAAGGCAAATAAATGAGGTTTACCTTTCACTAAATTACAAACCAGTTATTAAATATATGAAGCCCAAAAGGTATGACTTTTGGTCCCCTAAAACCTGATCATTAAAATAAGGCTATATAACTTAATGTGATTAAATCAACACCTAACAAACACCAGAGTGAAAAAAAAAAATCTTCAAAGCATAAAAACATTATTAAATTGATGTTTATACAGATTTTATGAAGAAGTTAAGGACAACAAATACAGTGATTACAGTTACTACCATCTCTGGCTATTAAAATGACATTTTAAGTAATAATAATTATTTCAAATCTATCTTGAACTTAGAAACAAAACATTATTTTTCTTTAAAATCTGAAGTCCATTTTGCACACACCTAGATCTTTTGAATTACACTGCTAACATGCTAGTTATCATTAATTTAATACTTATTTACTTAATCCACCTACCAAAAAGTCATGTCTTAATTTCCAGGCAACACTGCTTCAACATAGTGCAGATATATGCTGCAAAGATCAGAAAATAGCATTAGCTAGTCCAGAACTCACAGCAGCAAAATTACATAAATTCACTACATGAAAACAGAAAAATCTCACTTTGTTATAAGGACAAAAAGTTGCAAGAGGAAGATTAATAAATTCTCAAAAACTGAGCCAAACACTGTTGGCTAACTAGAATTAACTCACTTCTGAAAGCATATTCTGTCTTGTACTATGAAACATCACCATTTTTACCCTCAAGGCACATGAACATAAGAAGGGAAAGAAACCTCAAGAGCTCAGTTTGTAAAGGTGTCTAGAAGCACGTCTTGAAATCAGAGAAACTGTAAAGAATAACTAAGACAATGCCCTGCAAGTATTTGGAACAGCTATTTCCTTTGGAGATTTCTCTCTTTCCTCTAGTAGGCACTCTATCATAACAACAATCACATCCATTATGCTCACAGAGAAGTTTCATTTTCTACTTACCTAACTTGGTTTAAATCACTTTCTTAAGATGTTTTCTTAGATAATAAGTATAATATGGGAATGGCTACATTATTTAAATTGTTGCATTATCTGCACTGCAGTGTGTTTAGGTACTAATAAACTAAATACAAACTTTCAACTCAAGTGTCATTTGCCTTGGTACAGCTTCAACAAAAAGGGAGTATTGTTCCCATGCATAGAAAAAGAACAAGAGTAGGAGTTTAATAGGTGAAAAGGAATTTTGCTCCACATGAATGGCCTTTCCCAGAAGTTAAAGCTACCCAGCAATACAATCTGGAGTGGTTAATTAATGGATAAGAGCATGGATTCAAAGTTACTAGAACAGCTTCAGGACTACTTTTCGCTTTTCTGAATTCAACAGGTCTGAAATTCAACTTTTACTGTTGCTGGTTTTGTAAAGCTTTTTTTGGGTTTTGTTTGTTTGTTTTTGTTTGAGTTTTTTTGTTTGTTTGTTTGTTTTGGGGGTTTTGTTTGTTTTTTGGTTGGTTTTTTTTTTTAAGTCTCATACACAACTACTAAATCTGTTAAGGCAAGCAATTATTTTCTTTTATGGTATGCAAGAAAACTTCTAGTTTTTCAATAAGTGGTGTCAAAGGGACAGCAGAAAGTTTCTCTGAAATAGAATAAATATTTAGGAAAATTCAATCATTAATTCATTGTATCAACAACAACCAAAAAAAAAGTTGGCCCTCCCCAAAAAAAAAAAACCAAACCAAAACAACAAAACCAAACCAAACCAAACCAAAAAAAAGGCTTCTCTATATCAAAGCTCTATGGAAACCAGGTAAGGAATAAATACAAATTCAGGAAGAAGTTCCTTCCCTCTCTCTCATAACCATTGAAGCTAATACTGCTTCAGCACACTGAGACAGATTGAACAACTTGCTCTTCTACACAAAGACACAGGGAGCATTAGTATTATTGCTTCTCTGAAATAATAAAATCTGATATCAAAGTATTGAATGTAAAGACTATATGCAGAGGGGAAAAACTATAATGAGCCACTTCCTATGCGTGTTAAAATAAAAATAAACACAGAATTCAGTGGGTGCCAGAAGTTGGTTAGAGCATGGTCCTAGTGGTGCTAATAACGTCAAGGTTGTGGGTTCAATCCCTGTGTGGGCCATCCATTTTAGACCTGAACTTGGTGATCCTTGTGGTTCCATTCTAACTCAAAATGTTCTGTGAATCTGTGATTCCTCCATCCCAGTGACTGTTATTCAGTATGACACAATCTCAGGCCAGGAGGCCTGTCCTGGCCCTGTCCCATGGAGGTGGCTGTTCTTTTTTTCTTTCCGGTCAGCAACCGGACTGCACACCCATTCTGAAGAGACACGGTCAAACACAATCAAAATACTAACATAGACAGCCACAGAGACAGTGCCTTTATCCACACCTACTTAAACAACAGCAGTGTATACTTGCAACAAAAACAACACCAAGTTTTGGTTCATCTTTGACTGATTAACATTGAAGCCCATTTATGAAAAAATACACACCCTTACTCAGTTTATTCACAAGTGTGTCTGAAATAATAATATCTCTGCACTGGTTATGGCAAGGAGAGGGTTAGTTTTTTTTCATCATAACTTGTATATTGCTATTTTTTGAATTTATTATTAAATCAATGTTGACAATGAAGGGAAGTTTTAGTTATTGCTGAATGGGACTTACCAGTGCAAAGGCCTTTTGTTCTTCATATCCACCAGCGAGGGGGTGCACAGGATGTTGGCAGGGGTCAGGGTTGAGACAGCTGACCCCAGCTGACCAAAGGACCACTCCATACCACATGGCATCATGCTCAGCAATAAATATGCAGGGAAGGAGGAGGGGAGATGACTTTAAAAGTAATGGCATTTGCCTTTCCATAACTTTATTTTTGATGGAGCCCTGCTTCCCTGGGTATGGCTGAATATCTGCCTGCTGATGAGAAATAGTTTAATAATGACAACAAAATAAGGAATTCATTCACTATATCTCAGCCCATGAGTTTTCTCAATTTTACCCTTTGCATTCTCTTCTCCATCCCACTGCAGGTGTGTGAGCAAGCTGTGTGGGGCTCAGCTGCCTACCAAGGTTAAACAAAAACAGTCACAAATATCAGCACAAACTCCACATTTTAGAGATTCTGGGTGCCTGATGCAGTCACTGCTTCAGACCTTGGGTCTTCCCATATGCAGGTCTTCTCCTTGCCAGTGAGCCCAATTTGACATCTGCTAGCACATTACATGTACATACTCACACAGAGAATTGCAATGCACTAGGGAAACATAAACCATCTGCTGTTGGTAGACCTACAGGCCCCATGGCCCGCAGCCATTTCTTCAGTGCTAAACCTTTCAACCATTCACCTCCACAGTTCCTTCAGTTGCTGGCGTTTAGACCTTTGAGCACATGCACAGAATACCTTACATGAAAAAAGGTTAAGAACAGGATTATTAAGAAGAAGGGATACACTGAAGTGGACAGGTACTGGATGCTTTGTCAGCAAAAAAAGTACTGAGCAGCAGCTGTTATGTGCAACTGGCCACTTTTATCAAACTCCTCTCCTTTCTTTGGTAATGTTTGTACATCCACCACTCCCCCTACCCCCCTCCACACACGCCACCCTGACCCTTCCATTTCTCTACCATGGTCTCCTCCCAGACAATCAACCTGCCCCCAATTACTTTACTCCCTGTCAATCACAGTTTGGCTTCAGCCATATTCATTTGTGGTATTTCTGACAATATTACCTAGGTAAACTTGGTCTTTCATGACAATACTGTGAAAGTTACTTACCATTGTTCATGCAAGACACAGCTTCCACAAGGTTCTATAATACTCTTCTCCAACTCCTTAAAAAGGTCAGACATTCCCTACACATCAGAAGTCATTCATCATAGCAGTACCTGTGCCATCCTCTCACTGTGTTATATAGCCTGTGTACCATCCAATAGTTTTGCACTCTACATTCATTTACCTAACTCTCATGGTCTATTTCTGGTCTTTTCCCTGCTTATCTTAGCAGTACAATATACACAGACACATGTGCCTTCAACTTTCTAAGCTGCTTTCAATCAGTCTTTAAAGGAAGAGCTTTGACCTCAACCACCCTACAAGTTAGCAAGCAGGCTTTCCTTCACTCCTACAAGATCCTTCACCACTGCTGACGAGCTAGGACTCTCCCAGTAACAGCTGCTCGTACTCCTGACGGATGTAAATGATAGTGGATTGCTGCAGTGACTGCTGGGAAGTTGGAAAAGCTCTGCTATTGAGCACAGGGAAGATTAAAAATGAAATACCGTGTTTCTTGCAGAGGAACTGTTGCTATGTAAACTATTACTCTTCTGGTCTAGGGAGTTCTACAAGCTGCTGTTCTATTACGGAATTAACATTCTGATCCCAGCAACAAGTCACAGAGGAAAAGCTTCATGGTTTTTGTTAGGTCATGTTCCAGTATGATAACAACAGGCTGAAGCCTTGAGACAATTAATATATTTGAAGATCCTTTTGTAGTGTTAATACAGCATATGGATACCTTAATGAAAGTGCAAGTTTCATTACTTTTTGATTAATATTGCTGCCAAAAGCACAAGTCTGTTCTGGCACAAAAAGAAAGCATCAGTGCATTTGTTTCCTGAAATTAAATTAAGTTTATTAGACAGGAAAAAGCACAACTAAATGTGACTTAATAGGAAAAGCAGGATGAAACTCAAGACCCAAAAAGACAGCAATGTCTACATTGCAAGGACTTTCAAAAAGCTACTATTTCTGAGTATTGTCTATATTATGGTATATAAAATATGATATCTGTGGTCTTCTCCAAGAGTAAATATCCATTAATAGATTAATAAACTGTCTCCATTAAAGCTCAGTGAGGTCACCTTATGCAGTATATTGAATTGATTAGTCTGGGCTAGACTTCAGCAACATCAAGTGCAGGACAGCCAAATGACAGCATATCTATTGACTATACCCTGGAATCTTAATATCAAATCAAAACCCACAAGAGGAACTCAATTTCAATCCATCCCAAAAAAATCATAACACCTACTTAAACTGCAGGTACTCTGGAGGAACTAATCTGCTAGCAAGCAACATAAATTGGGAGTAGATCATGCCTGGTTGCAAATAGGCCCATTATCCTAATACCTACTGCAATTGTTAACCCATTCCCAGATGGATAGAGGTCTATAAGTTAGTCCTCTAGGACTTAAGGACTTCCATGACCAAAGGAGTCCTTTGAAGGTTTTAGTAAAATGAAGATACTAGCAACCTGTAAGAGTTTCAGTGGAGATCACAGCATCACAGAATCACAGAATAAACCAGGTTGGAAGAGACCTTTGAGATCACCAAATCCAACCTATAGCCTAACACCTCCTCATCAACTAAACAATGGCACTGAGTGCCATGTCTAATCTTTTTTTAAATACATCAAGGGACATTGTCTCGACTACCTCCCTGGGCAGACAATTCCAGTGCTCAATCACTCTCGCAATAAAGAATTTTTTCCTGATGTCTAACCTAAATTTCCCCTAGTGCAGCTGAAGACTGTGTCCTCTCGTTCTGTCATTTGCTGCCTGGAGAAAGAGATCAACCCCCACCTGACTACAATGACCCTTTAGGAAGTTGTAGAGAGTGATAAGGTCTCCCTTGAGCCTCCTTTTCTCCAGGCTAAGCAACCGCAGCTCCCTCAGCCATTCCTCACAGGGCTAGCATTCCAAGCCCTTCACCAGCCTTGTTGCACTCCTCTGGATGCTTTTGAAAGTCTCAACGTCCTTCCTAAACTGAGAGGCCCAGAACTGGACACAGCACTCAAGGTGCGGCCTCACCAGTGCTGAGTACAGGGAACGAATGACTTCCCTGGACCTACTGGCCACACTATTTCTAATACAGGCCAGGATGCCATTGGCCTTCTTGGCCACCTAGGCACACTGGTGGCTCATATTCAGTCAACTATCAACCAAGCACCCACCCCCAGGTCCCTTTCCACCTGGATGCTGGCCAACAACTCTGACCCCAGCCTGTAGCACTGGAAGCAGTTGTTATTTCCAAACTGCAGAACCCGGCACTTGGACTCATTAAACTTCATATTATTAGACTTGGTTCATCTGTCTAGCCTGTCTAGGTCCCTTTGCAGAACCCTTCTATCTTCCAGCAGCTCAACACTTGCCCACAGCTTGTTGTCCTCTGCAAACTTATTGATAATGGACTCAATCCCCTCATCCAAATCATCAATAAAGGTATTAAACAGGACTGGCCCCAACACCAGTCCCTGGGGGACAGCACTGGTGACTGGCCATCAGCTGGATGCAGCACCATTCACCATCACTCTCTGGGCCCAGCCAACCAGCCAGTTCCTAACCCAACAAAGAGTGGAGAGTTCTCATCAGGAGAAATAGCTTCCCATGAAGCAGTTATGATTTTAGAGATACAAATATTTCCTGCAGGGAAATAAAAAATAAAGTGCACACAGAAGTCTCTAGCTGGATGTTTTTATAGAGGTTCTCTTGTAAAAGCTGTTCTAAAAGCCATTAAGTGTGAAATAGAGATGAGTTATGGATATACATGATAGATAGTGATACAGATATTTGGAACATGAATGAGAAAAAATATTAGCTCATCACAGAATTCTTTTGGTACTTTAAATCTGACCTTTTATAGCAAAGATTATCTGAAAAAGTTTTAATATAACTGAAGATATATAATTCAGAACCCAAAAGTTATAATGAAAATGCCAAAACAACCTGTACTAGAGCAGCAGCAGACACTGCTATAAACCAACTTTCCCCGTAATTGAGAAATAATTCTAATTTTTTTTCTTGGTGGCAGTTACTCTTAATGTGGCATTCTACTCTTATACCTTACTTACTAGATGCAATAAAATCACATACATTAAGACATAAATCAGTTAAATAAAATCATTTTATCAATTTAACCATTTTTCACTCTAACTGTCCTTTTGCAAACTGAAAAAGCTTTCACTTTTCCAGTGAAGATTTTTATATGTTCTTAGAGCCAGTCAGACTTGTTGGGGTCAAGAAAGCAAGAATATCTGCACTTTCAAATACTAATAAAAATCAGTTGGAGAAGTAATGTGTTTTGGACTCTAATTTGTTTTCCAGATTTGAAACACAAGGTAAGAAAACAGAGAAGGTTAGTTATTATTAGTCTTAGTAAGTAAGTCACAGTGGTAGACATAATTTGAAAAGCAGTTCTGTTTTGAAAGCATATACTTGCAGTTTATCTTGCTAGCACTGTAACAAAAAATACCAAGGCAGATTCAACTGAGACTATAAATTCCTTCAGACTTGTGTCCTGCCAAATTCCTCTTTGATTTTCACCAGAATCACTCAGGTTGCGTGTGACCATTCCTTTCCATTGGAATCTGTCTTCAGATAGTCCAGAACCTCACATCTTGCTGGATGATTTAGTGCTGATGCAGTAGTACACAAAATATTTCTTCACCCGTACAATGTTGTCCTTCTTTGCACCTACATAGATGTCTTCATATCACAATAAGAAATAATGTTTATTTAGTTCACTATGAAGCAAATAATTTTTAAAACTATCCCTCTGCCTTTGTCCTGATGTTACTGAAAAATGTTTCATGAATTTTGGATCATCCCTTGAATTTTTGCACATGTAGAACATTTTGGCAATGGTGCTCATCATATCTGCCAAATTATTAAGCAGCTTCCTCTGACACTAGAGCAAAAGTCAATTTATACTTGTCATTTTTCTTCCTGAGAATTTCTACGCTAAATCGAAATCTTTAACATTTTGTTTCCTACTATTTGAGAAATTAAAAACTTTTTTTTCCTATGGCTCAGTGATGCAATTTATTTGTTTGTTTATTTGAGCTTTTGGGGGTTTGTTTTTATTTTTGTTTGTTTGCTTGATTGATTGATTGATTGATTGGGTTATTTTATCCCTGTAGATCATGGCCTATACCCAAAAACATAAGGCTTGTCAGGATATTAAATTAGTGACATAGAATGAGAGGTAGAGGACACATCCATGATTTTGTTTAATTCAACTCCCTGAATTTTTTTGTAAATAGTCTCAATTCCTTCAGATTTCAGGTATCATTAGCAAAAGGGGACAACAGAACAGAGTTTTGACTAGTGCCACTTTGAAAACATTGTGCTTTTTTAAGGAAAAACAGATTAATCCTGCATAGTGCTATACTATCTTCATCTCTCTAAGGGCAGATAAATACAGGATGCCAAAGAGATAAATACTGTAAAATACATCTTTCCTGTAAGCAACCTAAGCTACACAGACCATCAAACCTAACATCTTTGTCTAAACCGAAATTGAAGCTTGCTGTATATTTTACCCCAATTGCTGCTCTGAAAAGCCTAAATGTATTTCAATTTTGATCAAAAGTTCTAGTCAATGAAAATTCAGCAAGGTAAAATGATGGAATTAAGCCCCTGACACCTGGTCTGGTCTTAAGGTCACTCACTCATGCATCAAGTGCTCAGCTGCAGGAAGAGGACAGCATCTTCATCTTCCGGAGAGGCACAATAGAGTTACAAGTTGCCACAGGCATGGGCAGCAAAAGGAAACAGAGGAAACTCATCACAGCAACAATTGTGAGGTTCATACTATACATACCCCTAACACTTAGTTGCTCATTATGCAGGCAAAGTATTCTCTTTTGCACCTGACAACCCACAGCTGGCAATATAGGAAAAAGAACAAGCAAGGTTTGAGGTTGACAGTAGCTAGAAGTGTGGCCTAGTTTACACTTCTGTCCAGTCAAGGGTGAGCACACCATAACACTGCCATCAGAGCTTGTTTGATATCACCAATCTGATCTCTTTCTTATGCCACAAAGTCACCTTCCCACTTTATCAGAAAATGTGAAGGTTGGGTCAATTTTAAAAATAAATAATCAATAATGCTGAAATTTCCAAGGCGGAATAAAAAAAAAGTTTAGTATCAGAAAAGCAATGCTGCTCTTCATATGTTTCAGTGTTTTAATATATGCACAATGACTAATACAGGGAGAAGAAGGAAGCAGTTTAAGTCTCAGCTGACAGAATTCTAGCAGAAAGTACTAAAAGTTTAAGATACCTAAAACAGGTCATATTAAAGGCTGCACCTTCAAAATTATGTCTCAATGGTGTCACTAGGACATAGTATAAGCCAGTTTCAGGTTATTTTTTATTTTGTTAAATATATTAAACTGTTCCTTTGGGACTTTTTTAAGCTCTGGGGTGTCTCTCATAGCATAGCATAGCTACTATCAAAATTTTTAGTTTTCTCTGACTCCTGTTTTCTCTCTTTGTAAGGGCACTAGCAATTTTCATCTGAATACACTATCAAATATTAGGGAAGACACCTGAAACAATGGCACATGTAATACCTCTGCATAAACTACTTGAGTTATACTTATCTGACACTGTTTAGGCTGTTCTTCCCTTACCCAGATAAGTGACTCTTCTAATCATGCCTAGTTTTACAATTTTTATTTTCTTTCAAGACAAGGGCATCCTCTTACACTTAAGTTTAAAAACAAAAGTAGCTAACAAACATCCCCAAAACTACTCTAGTTCTTATAAAAAAAAATAAAATAAAAAAGTTGATTCAATAGAAAGTTGTGTGAAACTATCAAAGGTAAACACAAAAAAGTAGTACAGAATTGTAGAAACTAAATTTTCTGAATGAAAGCAGATGAAACTGTCAAAAGTCATGAAATCAACGACTTCTCACAACCTGTGTTTATTTTAACTACAGTGTCAGTGATCTTGCCCAGAAGATGCTGAGAATGATAGCATCCATCAATGACGAAGAAAAAAAGGTCTAATTGCTCTGATATATATCAATCAAACAAACAAAAATAATTCATGTGTATTTCAGACTAAGTAACAAGGGTTAGAACTTCTACACACATACACACACACAGTTTCTGTTCTATGTTTCTACAATGGTGTCTTGGGTTATTTACAAAGGTCCACATTGCCCAATAAATCAACCACTGAATAACTGATGCTTACAGTGAACTGGTGTCAACAAGAACATGACTTCAGTTAGACATTGCTACCCACTATGGTACCCAAGAACTCTGTTCTGCACCCACTTGTCAGAAAGGAAGTGTCCCACAGTCACCATCCAGCTGCCTGGCTCCTACCAGAAGTTGGTACAGATTAAAACCCAGAGGGCAGTAAGGGAGGACAGCAAGGAAGGACAGCAGCAAAAGACTCTGGGCTTCAGTAAAACGTGATTCAGCCTGCTTAGGGATTGGAGGGATGGATGCTAAGCACTGCTGTCCCAAAGGATGAACAGGCCCTGGAGGAACTGGTGAATCTTCAAGAACAACCTCTTCAAAGCACACCAACTAACCTACCCCAGCATGAAAGAAAACAGGAAGGCATAACATGAATTCACAGGTTGCACACAAATGAGCAACAATGTTCAAGCTGCAGGGCTATTTGTTCAATATCAGGATGAACCTACAAGAAGAGTATATTTATTAGTTGAGTCCACTGAGTGAAAACACATTTCCTGTTTATCAAATGTTAAAACATCGATTCAAAGCATCTATTGTACATAAAAACAGCAGTGATACAAAGTTGACAATGGAGCAAACAAGCAGAGAACTTGTTCTTACATCCAGTATGAAAATTCATGTAGGAATTTGTGCCTGTAGATTTTTAGGATTACTTTTTCCAAGCAATTATGGCCTATCCTCAAAACAAAAAACAAAGAGTAGGAACAGTAATTCCTTTCATATTTGGATGAAGTTTATCATTTGCAGATATGACTCACTGAGTCAGCTATGATGAAAATTTAGATGATAAAGGAGAACAGAAAGAATTTTAAATTCTTAGGTAATGTATTCATCAATATTTCTTTCTTCAGCATTAAGAGATCAAATTATTCAGAAGGCAGACTCAATATCCATTAGTAGCACTTAAAAATATGCTGCTATATAAACTTCTGTATAAATGTGGTATGAAGATCCTATTTATAACAAGAAGTAGTTAATAATCTAGCAAAAGCAATAAAACAAAAAAGGAAAAAATGAGCTAAAAGAAATATATCACCTTCAATTACAGTCCCAGGAGACTTTCTGGTGTTTCACTTTGACATTGTGCTATCAGCATCCTCATTGTTACTAGATGGTAGTTCACTGGTTATACATATAACTTGTTTAGAAGTTCATCTTCCCGTCTCTAGACAAAATGCTTCACAATATCCTTCTAGAATTACTAGAAAAGCAGTAATGATTTTGAGGCTGTTTTTATTTTTCTCTTTGCCTATCTAAGCCTCAAGTCAATTCAACATAACAACCTTACTAGCTTAGTCCAAAAATGTTAGGCATAATGAAACTGATGATGTCCTAAACACTATTTTTATGACAAATGATCAACAGCCTGGGCTGGCAAAGTAGCACTGTTAAACCGCACAGTAAAATCCAGGAGACTCCTGCAGTACATTGAGGATGAGTAACTAAGCAGAGTAATTGACAGCTCTAACAAAGGGGATGTGATACTGGACATGATGCTCAATGATGTTAATCAGTGACATCAAGATTGGAGGCAACCTGGGCTGCAATGGTCATGCCTTGGTGCAGTTTTCAAAGCATGGATGCAGCTGAACTTGGCAAGAAATGCAAAGAATGAAAGGTATGCCAGCCAAAAAAGTAAAGTCAAAAGAAGCATTCTCCTCTGATGAACACAACTGGAAAACTGCTAACAATAGATGAAGAGAAGGCTGACCTATGTGGCAGTGTATGTGGCAAAACCCACAGCCCCGCAGACTCAGGACTAGTGGACTCAGCCTGAGGTTGCCACTGTCTGAGCCACACTCCCTCGTCAGGGTGAGCTTTCTGGCTCAACCCCAGCGTCCCTTGCAACGTTGTTTACATGTTTCAGTTTATTGGTTAATTACGGTAACACACTGATGAACACAACTGGAAAACTGCTAACAATAGATGAAGAGAAGGCTGACCTATGTGGCAGTGTATGTGGCAAAACCCACAGCCCCGCAGACTCAGGACTAGTGGACTCAGCCTGAGGTTTCCACTTTCTGAGCCACACTCCCTCGTCAGGGTGAGCTTTCTGGCTCAACCCCAGTGTCCCTTGCAACGTTGTTTACATGTTTCAGTTTATTGGTTAATTACGGTAACACAATACCAAAACATTATCCCAGTCGAGGAGGCACTCTATTGTGAGGCAGTCACTTTTTGTTCCCCAACCACTATATGTGGAATTTTTTGTAGTAATTCTCTGCATCCTAGGATCAAAGCTGGAACCATTTCTAGGACTTCAGAATGCAAGATGAGAATTTCACAGAATCAGTGATTTCATGTTTAATCCTTAAAAATGCTTGTTAAATGTCTCTTTACTAATAAGCATACTCCTAGCAGTGCCTGTTTATTTTATGAAGAATATTTTATCTGTTTATTTCATGATAAGAAAAACATCACACAGCCCCACCATTTTGACACTGAAAAAGTTTTCAAAGTAACAATTCCAAATGATA
>VZRZ01002433.1:433803-496121 GCA_013398175.1 Climacteris rufus | reverse complement strand
CAGGCAGCTCAGAGTGGCAAAAACAGGGCGGCAGGGGCAGGAGCCGGTCCTCTTCTTCTTTTTTCCTGACTAGCTGCTAGGTGGCAAGGACTTCTGCAGTTACAACAGATGCTGCGGTCCCAGGCAGCAGAGGGGGCAGGCAGCAAAGGCACCGGACTCTCCCAGCAACTGCTGCGAGAAAACACAGCCCGGGGAAACGTGTTCTTTCCCAGTAGCGAAAAAGGTTGAATCAAGGCTCACCCAACCAGGAGAAAGAAAGCAGGGCACAGTTGTATTTTCCTCTGGTTGCAGCTAAAAGCAAGCAAGCCTCTCCTCTCCCCTTGTCTGACGAGAGTGAGTGCCTGTCCTCCCAGCCGGCTCGGCTCTTCCCTTACCTGCTCCTGCCCAGGCATACCCTTTGTCTCTCACAAAAGAGTTGATAGCCCTAATCGTCTGCCTATTTGTTACTTAGTAACAGTGATGGAGAAAAAAATCCAAGACATCCCCCAACCTCCGACACAGAGGAAGTGATGACAAGTTAAAAGGAAAATTCCAAGTAAGACCTTGAGAATCATTAATGAGATCTGCATTATTCTAATTAGTCAGTGTGTCACAGGTTCTTCCATAGTCCAAACTGCCCATGCCAAAGCCTTTCAACAAGGTATGGTTGTATCACAATTGTGAGTAAAGGCTCTAAACACTACTTTTCCTCTATATGCTTTTGGAGGAATCTATGGGCTCTATTAAGAAATAGATCATTGCACATTTCCTTGCTCTCTCAGATGTGTCCATGCAAATAATTTTTTTTTTTTTAATTCATCCTTGCTTTCAATCCATCTATAATTTTTATTTTCTTAATGCTAACAAATCCCAAATGACTGAAATTCTAAGGCTTAGGAATTGTACTGCTGGTTTTACAGATTTCACCAAGACTTTGGAAGTTGTAATTAAAAATTACAGCAACATACTTTGATTAGATGAAGGTTTCTACATCTTTCTTACTTCTATTTTATTTTACCAATATCTATGCACTTCAAATGTAAAACATTAAATGAAAGGCAGAGACTTTCTTCCTCTTTTCCGCTTATTGATCAAGAGTTTTGACTGAATTATTGCTGACATTTTATTTAGAAGTTTTAGCAATTTAAATAATTCTGTACATCCTCCCTATTCCATCCTTCTAAAGAAGTGAACAAATAACTACTTCTCAGCCTTTCCTCACTCAACATATTAAATTAAACATTAAAAAGTGACTCAGACTATTTAAAAAAAGTAAAAAATCAGAGATTTTGTAGTCTGTATTCCCTTTTATATAAACACAAGCTTCATTGTAATTTTCCACACACACTCAAAAATCCCATAAAAAACACAAATCAACCAACCTTAACACATTTGAGAGTATTGTTTGATTTTGCTCCCACACAATGAAATTTGCATCTACTTCTTTAGGAAAGAGATATTTTACTTAATGAGACAGTCCACTGGTGTCAGTGGAGGTACCAATGGAAGTTTACTCAAAACAGCAAAACCTGGTACTTAAATCTGGAAAGCGAAAATAAACTGTACAGAACTCTGAAACTGTGAGGATGAATATTCAAAGGGCAAATATGGAGCAATGCAGCCTCCCTGTCAACAATCTGTATCTAACTAAAGCAGAGACTTGCAGTATGAAACTATAGGAGGCTTCAGTGAAAAGGACAGTCCAGGATGTTGCTTCTCTAAGCATAAAGATGTGTCTTCACCCTTCAAGAGCATTATAATTTAGTCTAGAATTAAAAATACTTGTTTCATCATTCAGCAAGAAACTACACAAGAGAATACACTTGAATGCATACACCATAGTAGGAAGTATAAAAAACAGCCCAGAATAACATTAAGATAATTTCATTACAAGAGTCTTGAAAAACTGATAATGCATCACATGCTGTGATACAGCTTTCTAACTCTTGTGGGAAAATGATTGGTCTTTTAAGAATAGGTAGTTCCTTTTCACTAATCACATCCTGCAGTTATTCTCTGTACAATATGCAAGCCAGAACTGTTAGAAAGCTTTTCACACCTTTTGCTTCAGTACCTTTCTGGAATGTTTGCTGTACTATCTACGGCAACCAGCTGTGCTCATATTGGATATCCTCAGTTAAGCAGGATCAGATTTTGGCAGTGTTATTATTAGCTGTAAGGATTTGTTTGTTTTGTTAGTGGCAATTATGCCCTGTAGGGACTGCCAACGACACACAGTGATTCACAAGGTGGATTTAATAAATAAGCTTACAATGGTGACAAATATTCCATCAAGATGGGAGAAAGTACCGTATTTTAGATTTTCTTATTTTTCAAAATGTTACAGTTAACTTCCGGACAAGAAAAATTTGACTTTTGAGACACTTGAGCCTTCAACCTACTTTCAGATTAGCCATGCATGTGGAGAAATTATAAAAGAGCAGTCCACAAATGTCACCAAACAATTCCTCATTTTAAGCTAAAGAAGTATTCCTGCTTCTTGTTGATCATGATTGAGGCTTTCAGCTTACCAACTTCAAACCTGGCATAACAATATTTATTTGTGCATCTAAAAAAGACTAAAATGCTAACTGCATAAATAGGAATTTTACCTTCACAAAGCTCAGCTATATAGACAGCTGGACCTAAAGTTGAAGTTAGGCAAAAAAACAGGCACAAAAATGCCATGTTTTATATTATACCAGAATAAGCATCGAGATCTGGATAGGAATAAGAACAGACAATTCAGACAAATTACGGTAAACTGCTGATAGCATCAAGTACTAAATTCCATCTCAAAGGCTTGAAGTCTTCACTTCAGAGAAGACAAGAAGTACTAAGACAGAACCCAAAGAGCCATCCTTTGGCTTCAGATAATTCCATACCAGGAAATGTGGGGGAAAAAACCCAAGAAAATAAGACTGGTTGATTTTGTAGGTGATTCAGAGCTTAAATAGTACTGAAACATTTCACCGTAAAACCACAACTTGTTCAATAGGACAAGGATGCTCACTGTGCTAGGCACAGTTAGTAAAGCACATTTTAATTGTCAAATACCAAGGGTCTGTCAAGCTTATTATGACTTAATTCAACACCCTCTGGCCACAGATTTGAGTTAGAAAATATCTCCAGATCTGAGCTTTTCCTCTTGAGACCAACAGTACAGAGCTTGGGAATAACTTGGTCTGTGTGTTTTAGCACTATATCAGAAAAAAAAAAAAAGAGGACTTCAAAACCACAACTGTAAAGTTCTGGTCATACTATTTGAAGAAACCTCCTAATTATAATTCAAGAGACATATAGTGAAAACAGTGGAGGGTGACACACTAAGATTGCTGCTAAGAGTTCAGGCTGTCTTCTGAAGAAAGAGTTTTGCTGGGAGTATATATACCTGCAATTCTCAACATAGTCTAACCTTTATTTCAACAATTACAGTGACAATTCTGAACCACCAAACCAAAAGAGAATTAGGTGACTACTTTCTATTAGCCATCTGAGCCAAAATTATTCTACCTATATTAAAAAAAAACAACAACCACAAAACCCTGCAGAAACTATCCCTCCCTAAAAAAAAAAAAAAAAAAAAAAAAAAAAAAAAACCCCCCCAAAAAAAAAAAAANAAAAACCCACAGAACCAACAATCAAAAACAAAAAACACACACAAAACTAAAACAAACCTAATCCTGAATAAACTATATGTCATGAACTGTAACAGCACCAGTTGGGGAAATCTGGTTGCCCTGATGAGCTTCTTAATTCTCATTAAAAAGCATTAGTGCGAATTACAATCTAATAAGGAAAAGAAAGAAAAACCCAAAACAATTTTTTTTCTGAGCTATAGTCAAAAAATAACTGGTCACTAATAAAAAGAACTATGTGTAACTTAAATGTTCCAATGTTGCATCTAAATGTGAATCATATTTTCCCCTCAATGTAAAGAAAAAAAAATTTAATGCTTTAAAAATAGCTCCTCCTGTCACTGTCCATAAAATAGAGTAAAAATATTTTTTCTCACTTTGTATACACTTATATACACTTGTAGGAATTGGAAAGCTCTAAAAAAAATTCTATTTTGGGGAGAATTATCTGTTTCATAAAATATCATCTGCACAGGATATTTATTCAATCCTTTTATAAGAAGAGATTTGGCAGCTGAACATTATGTATGACAGACTTCTTTCACACCATCTGTTATCTGTAACAAATCAGAAAGCATTTCTTCACTATTTTTTGTGAAAAACTGTGGGTGCAGTTCAGAACACTTTAAAAAGTTATTTGCTATTTTTTAGAGGAGAAATACTGGCAGTGGCCATTTACTTCTGGGTCTCCACTGCTTTGTTTTTCAGGAATCCTGCTCAACAGTAGACTAGTTCACACTGAGTTAGAAATTTTTAAGGTTATAGGATAGGGAAATAAAAACTTGTTTTTTCTTTCTAATCTACTCCTGTCTTTCATATGACCTTCATTCAAACAGAAAGAAAACCAGGCTCAAGTGAGGCATTGCATTAACTTTAGTTGTCCACATTGAACAATTTCTTCAGCAGTTGACTTTTGTCATCTGTTAGTATGAATATTCACTGAACCAAAACTTTACTTCACAGTTTGTGTATCCTTCCCAGACTGGAGTTCACTTTTTGGTGAAGTTATGAGTTAAAACTATACAACAGAAAAATTGGAACACCCTCCCCCCACAAACACACACACACATAAAACCAACAAAAAATTCCCCAAAAAAACTCCAAACCCCCAAAACCCCTACCCCACCCAAAACCAAAAATCCCACAGCATTATTGTTATTTTGTTTTTTTTTTTTTCAGTTTCTGAGATAACATGCATCTATTTTATCAGTATCATGCTTCAGGAAATTCAACATCTGTTTCTTTCAGAAACACAAAGCTATGAACAAAAGTTTAAGGTGTAGAAACGGTTTTGAAACAGATTTACTGTTCTACTTGAATCCTTGCCACAGCACAAAACCACTACACAACCAGAAGTGCTTTAGCACTTGAAAGATTTTGTAAAATCAAAGAATATCCTGAGTTGGAAGGATTGTGATTGAGTCACAGTGATTGAGTCCAAATCCTGGCCCTGCACAGCACAACCCCAAGAGTAACACCATGTGCCTGAGAGCATTGTCCAAACACTTCTTGAGCTCTGACAGGCTTGGTGTTGTGACCAAGCTGGGGAGGAGCTAAAACATAAGACTCATGCAGTTCTCACATAAGACAAGATGAAAGCATAACATTTCCTGAAGCAAAAGCTACAACTAGGAAGGGAAATAAAAAGTTTTAAAAACACTGACTTCATATATGATCCACCTGACCAAATTCATCTGGTGAATAAAGTTTCACAATGATAGTTCCCTTTTTTAAATTGACTAAAGTCATTGAAAATTTCTTGGAATATATGAAATAAGAATAGATTAGTAGAAAAAAAGAGCACCAATGCAAGCTTCTTACCTGTTTTTATTAACATTATGAGCTTGACTACATTTTTCCTCTACTGATCAGCGTACTGAATGCTGTTAGTTGCCACTCTCTGTGTATACATAAAAATGTAGCTTGTCTTAGAAACCAAATTTATCCAGTAACTAGCCCTAGCTTTCTGTACTTGTTAGTACCTGGCTGTACAAGTTATTGGGTTTTGCAAACCCACTCTTGTTGCTACTACTCGGACCTCCTCTTGTTCTGTACAGAACTCCCTCACTCCACAATTGTTGGCCCATACCTGTGACTTTCTCAGAAGACAGTAAGACTGTCTGCCTCAGAAGGTGAAAGGAACCCTCAGCCAATCAAATAGTTGACTGTCAGATGGCTGGTCTCTGTTGCGGTGGCCCAGCCCACCTTGGGGCAGAGTGCCATACAGTAGGTAGAATTCCCCACCCAGGATTCCGAGGGTGGATCCGAGGGCGAGGCCCAAGTTTAGGGCTGACACCCACTGTGTGTCACTCCCACATCATCTCCTCCCTCTCTTCCAGAAGCTTCACTGATCTTTTCTCCCCATTGGTTCAAACCCCTTATGTTTAATAATGCAGCCTATTCCTTATGTATGAAGCTCTGGAAGGTTCTGTTTAGTTTGGTTCCCTATTGGTTGGTTTGTATCTGTTCCTCCCTTCATGTGTTGTGATTTTTTCCCTGTTATCTCATGTCCTTCCCTTATTGGCTTGCTCCCTTGCTCCCCTCTCTCTCCAGCCCGCTTTAAAAACTGTTGTCATCCCCCTCACAAGGCCTTTTACCTGCCTGTCTCTCTTTCGACCACACCCCCTGCCCTTCGGGGTGGAAATGAATTTGGGACTGAAGACACAGCAGAGGCCCTCTCTCATCTTTCACCCTCGCCGAGTTGCTAGGCAACAGCACTGCTGCAGCCTGCCTTTACTGCTTCTCTCAGGCAGCACAGAACTACCAATAGGTCTTTGGTAGCCGCGCTGCTGGGGCACCGGACCTTGTCGCCTGCCAAGGCCACTGGGTGGCTAGTGACCGGAGTGACAGGTCTCTCCACTGGCCCCCAAACCTACTGTCTCTCCTGTACCTTGCTGCCAGACCTCTTATCCCATGCAGAAGTTAATTTGGCTTGAAATTATCTGGTGAAGTACACACTGCAACACTGAAGTTCCCTAGAGAAACATTCACACTCTTTCTAGTTACAGGCATTTAGGCTTCAACACACAGACTATACTGAAGAAAACAGGAATAGCACTTAACGTGCAGAAATGACGGATTCTGGTGATCAGATCAGATCAGATCTGATCACCAGCTCAGCCAAACCTATTGACGAGAAATCTGTTTACACTGAAGTCCTTTCTCCCTTTTCTGTTTTGCCCTGCCTCCTTGTCTCTCCATTTGCCCATGCTTGTTCCCCAAATTCACCCCTATTCCTCCCTTTCTTCACCTTTGGTCCTTCCCTAAATATCTCATTACATCTTTAACAGTCCCATAATCCCCTTAAAATTTTGTACAAAATTTGTTACACAAGCCCAAAATGGCCCTCCTTCCACATCCCATATTGAGTCTCATATTCCTTTAGGCAATTAAACACCCTTCAATCTTCAAAGCATTCTGCAATAGTCTCTGCTCCCTCCTCCCATGAACCATCTTGGTGCATTTTACATTTAGGACAGCTGGCTAGTTCTCCTTTTTCAGCCCTACGAGTATCAGAGTAAGTGCACTCTGCTTGCACTCATTAAGATACAACATCCCTTCACTTACTGTTTATTTGCATTTTTGGTGATTAGCCTTTAATTATATTACCTATAAATTATTAGTTTTTATCCTTCTAGAAATCAGGATGATTAGACTGTGCTCTTTTTCCTTCTCTTTCCTTCTTCACATTCATATCTCATTGATTCTTAATGCTGATGGTCCTATTTTAGTTAAATTAGAAAATGTTCAATATTAAATCTCTTCTAAAACTAAGTGATTTTTAATCTGCAAGTCAAAGTCCATAGGTTGTTTTTATACCTCCTGGTCCTTCTAAGTGAGACTTTGAAGGTGTAATGCCAGCTGGATTGATCCCTAGACCCTGACAATAAAATAACAAGGAACTTAGCAAGAACACCCAAACGAGTTTAACTTCCTTGATTTTGGAGTTCTTCAGAAGCCCTAAATTGAAACTAATTCCATAGCAATTCAGAAACCTTTCAACAGCACTATGTTGAATAGAAATAGGCTTTTCAATTTGCAGTTTAAAAGAAATAAGTTTGCTCTTTGAAAGCAATACAAACACCATCAACAAATTCTGTGATGCTGTTATAAAACAGGTATATGAATTATACCTTAAGAATTTAATTAAATACACTGTTTTCTCATGAAAAGCAATCTACAGATTCCTTTTGCATGTTTGTTTCTCCTGCAACTTGAAAAGCGTCTGGATGCTATAGGTTGGCAACAGATTCTTTCAGATATAATAGAAAGTCTTATGACTGCTTAAAAAACATAAATTAGTCAGAAGATGCTGTTTCATGCTCTAGAGATGTCTGTAACTAAGACTGCTTTTGGGCATCTAACCTCCTCCCAAAAAAAAAAAAGTTAACATTTCTTCAAGAGGTATTTTCCTTTAACAACAGTATTTTATTCCTGCAGGGATTCTGCATCATAAATACTATCAGTTTTTGTCTATCTTCTGTATTAGACATACATAATCCTTTTCATATGAGATTTCATATCCTGCAGTAGTAAGTCTGTTTTCTTTTCATTGCCCAGATCTCTATTTTAATGCACACACTTCAGTTACTTCTCTGGTCTTGACAAGTTTGTAAATTGAACTACGGACTGTCCTTTTATTGTCTATATATGAAGCCAAGAGTATAATACAACTGGACTTCATTTTGACAAAATATATTTGACTCCATTATGTTGTGAGACTGAGGAAACTTTTTATTCTTTCTATATCCAGGCTCTCATACTCGTTTAGCCTCACAGCTGCTCCTGCTCATGTTCCTAAAATGGTCATTTCTCATTAGGTATTTTCATTTCTAACTCGTTTCCTCAGTGATTCTTCAGCCCTTCTGTTATTTAAAAACAGACAAAATCCAAAACATATACTCACACCCTAGTGCTGTAACATGAGAATTCAAGCCCTCTTCCTTCTCTGCCTAGAGCTAACTAAAATAGATAAGGGTGCAGATCAGGGACATGAAACCTTCAATGCAGTTTTGGGGCAGTTCTTAGCTTTTCTTTCTCCTTCAGAAGCAGGAAAGAATATATATCTTTTTTACTTTAATATAGAGGAAAACTAGGTACCCATTAGAGACACATTTTGTCCCTCATTTTGATAATTTAATATATTTTTACATTGATGCTTATGTAAGTTCCATGACAATTCATCATTCAGATATCAACATGATTAAGAGTACCCCAAGATGTGTTTGCATTAAGTAAAAATTGAAAATTCCTAGGTTCTTTTGTCTATTTAGAACATTACTAGAAATTATATATTTGCATCAGATAATTTTCTTAACTTCCAAATGTAATACATGAAGAAACATTTTTTTCTAGCATTCAAGCTGAAAAATTTTCCTTTCATCCTTAAGAAATGCAAAGACTTCCGAGTAGACTTAACTGAGCTTTTTCCTTTATCAGTTGTGACTGGCATAGTGGGATCTTTCTTCTCTTTATCTGTTTCCCTATGGGTCATTCCAATCAGCCATCATGTCTCCAGCTATAGCATGTCTAGACAATTTAGCCCTTCATTAAACCACATCACCTCCCTGGAATAACCATTGTTTCCAAGAGAAAAATACAACCTTCCATACAAGCTTTTACTCTAATATGATGACTGTAATGCTTTCAGGATTTCCAGAAAATGTGCAAGCTCGTTACATCTGCTGGAAAACAAAACAGTTCTCTCCCCTTTATTTCACTCTCCTGCTGTCATTCGTGGTTCTTGGATCCCAACTCTCTATTAAGACTGAAGTTCTACTTTTCTTTCAACTCAATAAAACCCCACCAAACCCCCCAAACAACAGGATAAGTTAACTGAAGCCTGTATTTCAAAAACTGAAGCAAATTTCAAAAAAAATTAGGTAGATATTCTGTCCACTTTAATGTTTGATTTTCACAAAATTTGTAATATGCAAAATCGCAGGTGGATTTCAAGCCATTTTAAATTTGTTGCTAAAATCTTAAAATCAAAACGTAGAACTTGTAGGATGGCCTGAATTCTCAAATTATATTTAACCTCAAGTGTATTTGACCCAGTGGTAAAACCTTAGCACCCAATTGGCACATTTATTAGTTTAGCAAACAGAATTCCTACAGATTGACTGCTCTTCTTCCCTTACAGTGGGGAAGCCATATGAGGCAAGGGTTAAGTACTTAATTCCTGTTATTTTCAGTAGGTGTGGCAATGACCAGTCAAATTATTAACAATGAATGCCAAGTCACAGGCTAATAGATATTATAATGAAAGTGTTCAAAATCAAGACAGCATTCTCTGTAAGAAAACTTGCATAAAAGTCCTTGGAATAGCAGAAGCAGATGGAAAGGTTTCATTCTGTGGAAAAAAAAGTAAAAAAACCCTGTTAAATCTACCTCTTATAAGTTATATTCTCTACTTTATGAATTAACATACTTTATAAAACATTGTGTCTTTCACACATGAAGAATAAATTCACTCATATTCAAATAATTTTATTTATAAAATTATGGTCACATAATCTTAGACATACTTGATTAAAATTCCACAGATTGTAAACAACTTCAATTCAAAATAATCAAATGTTTTAAATGATGTATCAGTACTTCCTGATTACAGATAACCAAGATACCACTATGAATTCTGGGAACACCCCAATCCAATAAAATAACATATAAAAGTATATCTTTACTACTGAAAGCATGTTTTTCCCTCCTTCCTGAATACCTGAAAATTGCTTCCAACATAGCACAGAAGCCTATTTCCTTTCAACTTCCACTGTAATAATTATTTTTAAAAACATAAAGATTATTTAAAAAAATACTGTTACAGGACTGGCATATAGCATCTTCAGACTTGTGAAATATACAGTCCTAGTAGCTATACTGTATATAATGGACTTCTTGAAAGTTAGTTCTGCAAACTACTAGCACATAAAAACAAATGCAGTTCTTACTCATTAGTTATTTGATATGTATTCACTAAAGTGCGTGGTTATCATCTGCACACTAATGGGTATTTTAGATATCACTTTTGTGACTGACTGTAAGGATGATCTGCAGCTTCTAGAACAGAGTTTGTAACAGAGTTTGTGTCTCTAAAAGTAGAGTCAACCTTGTCTTATATCCAGGAAAAGCTAAGTTAATAAGAAAGAAAAAAGTTACAGATGCGGTAAGCAACTTGCTAGTCCAAAATTCTTAATCATGTAGAATTAAAAAGAAAATGTTACCATTGCACAGTTGTGATGGTTTAACCTCAGCTGTCAATTAAGCCCCAAAGAACCTCTCAGTCACTACTCCACAACAGGGTGTGGAGAGATAGAAAGAGCAAAAGTGAGAATAACTGTAGATTGAGATAAAGACAGTTTAATAGGAAAAGCAAATCTGCAAGCACAAGTAAACAAAACCATGAATTCATTCACCACTTCCTATGGACAGGTAGGTAGGTGTTCAGCAATGCCCAGAAAATCTGGGCTCCATCACACATCACAGTGACTTGAAAATACAAACACCACAAACTCTGAATGTGTCCCAGNTGAAATATACAGTCCTAGTAGCTATACTGTATATAATGGACTTCTTGAAAGTTAGTTCTGCAAACTACTAGCACATAAAAACAAATGCAGTTCTTACTCATTAGTTATTTGATATGTATTCACTAAAGTGCGTGGTTATCATCTGCACACTAATGGGTATTTTAGATATCACTTTTGTGACTGACTGTAAGGATGATCTGCAGCTTCTAGAACAGAGTTTGTAACTAAAACATCCCCGTGCTAACAACAGTGTTCAGCACAAATCCAAAACATGGCTCCATACTATATACCCTGTCAAAACCTGCACAACACTATAAGAAAATGCTGATGAATGCCAGGAATTTATTCTGTCTAGACAAAGAATCAATATTCTGAACACTAGACTCATTCTCCATCTCCTCCAGCTAGCAGGACTCATAATAACAGTTCCTTTTTCACATAAGTCAGTCCTGGCACTCCCCATTTGTAAATCTGTGGATTTCAAGTGTCTTTCTACACATGATTCTTCCTCACAACATTTGTAAATGAACAATGGGGAATCCTGGCTGGTTCTTGAAGCATGATTGCAGAAAAAGATCTCGTTCGTCTAGAGGTGATCTGGTTCAGCTCACAGGCATAGTTTAGCATAAGAGCAGGAAAAAGAGTTGCTACAACAGCATTTGTACAGTTGTACGTAGCTGGTAGTGGGTGTGGGGATGGAATATAAATCAGTATTTGGAGACAAGCAGAATAGTTCTATATAGCTGTTTAAATGAAATGGATATTGTTTGATCAAAATATTGAGACAAATCTCAGTCCCAAAGACAGAAATAAAATTTGAGAACATGGTATCGTTGTTCCTCATTTTCCCTTATGAAAAAAATAAGTGAATAATAAACTCAGTTCTTGAAATACTTATTTTCTAATTTTGAATCTATTTCCAGAAAATTTCCCTTTCTAATTCAGCTCACAAAAGCCTGAGCAAGGTCCAGTTACTACAGAATGAGAATCATAGAGTCATAGAATGTTAAGGGGTTGAAATGGATCTTAAAGTTTATCTAGTCCCAACCCTCCCTTTCTGGACTGTGGGCACACACTGTCAGCCCACGTTGAGTTTTTCATCAACCATCATCCCCAACACTTTCTCTTCAGGGCTATTCTCAATAACTTCTCTGCCCAAACTGTAGGTGTGCCTACGATTGCCCCAGCTGTAGGACCTTATGCTTCACTTTGTTGAACTTCACAAGGTTTCATGACCCTGTCCAGGTCCCTCTGGATGCCATCTCTTCCCTCCAGCATGTCGACTGCCCCACACAACTCAGTGTCATCAGTGACCTTGCTGAGGGTGCACTCAATCCACTTTCCATGTCACCAACAAAGATGTATCTGCCCCACTACTGACCTCCAGGGACATAATTTTTCACTGGATGGAGTGTTTGAATATTCTAGCCCTTCCCATTAAAAATTTAGTTTTAAAGACTTTCTACTTGTTTTCCTTTTATCACCTTTTAAGCTATCCTCTTAGGATCAAGAGCTAAAATTCTGAAGTTGATTCCTAATTATAGGTAACCAAGTCTTTACTTCAGCTGCTAAGGAGCCAGACATTTTCCTAATGCAGAGAATCCAAAGCTCCACAGGCAGAGAAGTTCAGTCCAGTTATTCTGCTACCTAATCTAAATTGAAGGGCCTCTTATTTAAAGGAAAATATTCAAATGCAGATGGCTAAGCAGCATCAGGTCTAAAATTCCAGTTCTTTTATCTCCCTAAGCATCCACCAACATCAAACAGAAGTCTGGGCCAATATGAAACATAAAAACTGGCCCTTCATATTCATTAGGCCTGAAATTCAGTTACCTTTTAATCCAAACTTCTAGGGCAAGCTGCACATTTACTGAAGTGCCAGAAAATAAGTTACATTTTTCATACTGTTATACCAGCTGCAGTAAGGTAAAAGGTTCCAAGAAAGGACAGCCATTACATTTGAGCCATTACACAGGAGTCTTGAATTGAAGCAACAATTTCTGAAATATCAAAGGTGTCATCTTGACTGCACTGCTGCCATATGCGTACCTTAAGCAGTAACTCAACTCTCCTTAGAAGTTACTTTCGTATAGTTATTTCCATAGAAGTCTACAGTCATGTGAAAGGGACAATTCAGTTCCTTAAGGGGAACAGTGGGAAAGAATAAGGTTCTGTTTGAGGGAGGGTTACATGAAGAAATTAAATTTTGCAAATGCGATAATTTTCAGTAAAATCAGTGGAATCAGTGGCTTTTCTTTATTAAAATCTGTACATATTTGAAAAGAAAAATGGCTGTAAGTCAGAATACAGAAAGTGCAGCCTTGCACACAAACCTGCCTTCCTATCAAATTTGCTGTTCAAAGAAGGCTTAGCACTTGCCCAGGGAATGGATCCTCAACCCTGCAGAGACTGCTGGAACTCATCTAGCTCTCGAGTTGCTGCTCCTTGTTGCCCATTGTTGTAACCAGCTAAGAAAGAACAGCACTGCTCAGGGACAATGAGATCAAAGCTGATTATGTGTCTCTGAGGACTCAGGTGGAGAGGACAGGGAGATTCTCAACCAAATAAAGGAGAAAGGCTTCAGAAGGAACAGATGTATCCTGTCAGTGAATCCATTGCTCTCAAGCCGGCAAAGGGCTTTGGCTTCTACAAAACTATATTGATCTTCAAAAAGCAGACTGCTGTCAAGCAACAGACATGATACCTGACAAAAATGGAGCAACAAATCAGAAAAGCAAGACAGAATATTTTTTATGAATGGAGTTGTGAGACAGATGGATACACGAATTTTAAGAAAAAAAGGAAAAAAATGGTTGCATTCTACAGAAAGAAATAAAAAGAATACATGGAGCTCTCCTATAGAATGATAGTCTGAAACAGGATCTGTAAAAAGTCAAAAATATGTTGAAGAATGACTGTAGCAGCTACTGAAAAAGTAGAAGATAGACTGAGCCTCATTCAAAATAGACTAAGCATTATCCAGACAGTTGGGAGAGTCTCCAGTCACAAGTCTTCATTCTCACAGAGGACTTTAACCACTTTGATACCTACTGAAAAACCAACACTGTGAAGCACACCTAATCCAGGAGGTTTCAAAAGTGTGTTTGGGATCTTTTCCCCCCCAAAATTATGGGATAGACCAGTGAGGAATGTGGCCTACTACATACCAAGAACTGATTAGGGTTATGATAGTCACTGACAGTCTATGCTGTTGTAAGCTGCAGATGGAAGAATTACAGATTTTGAGGCAAGACAGGAAAGCAAGCAGCAGGAGAAAGCCCAGACTTCAGAAGAACTGCTTTCAGTCAATTCAGGAAACTGCTGCCAGGATTTCATAGATTGCCCAGAGGACAGAGGAATTCATGAAGTCTGATTGATCTTCAAGGATCGCCTCCTCAAAGAAAAAAGATGAGCAAAAGTCAAGCTTTGAATCAAATGATCTAAATAAAAGAAAATGAGCAGTACTACTAGAAAGTGTCCCGGCAGGATAAAGACCCTCAAATTCACTCAGATGTAAGGAGAAAGACTCAAAGAAGTGGAGGAAGAGATACATTTATTAAAAAGAAGAGTTCAAGGAGCATTTGAAAGGCCAGTACTTCACCGGAGTTAAAACTGGAAGGATAAGTGTGGGGTACCAATGTACACTGAAGCAAAAGGAAAGCCAAGAAAAGCTTTGGTTCAGTAGTCAGTTGGGTGGGTAATCTAGTAATGAAGCAAAGACTGGTGTATTTGGCCTCTCTTTTGCTTGTAGATTTTCAGTGGCTAAAGTCATCATGAAGATGTTCCACCACCTTGGAAAGACTGCAGTGAATAGGAGAAGTTCTCAGAATTAGAAAAAGCAACTAGAAAAAGATTAATTTTATGTCCCAAAGAGGGCATGGAGAAGGATGTGGGAAACTGCAGTCAGCCACACCTCCAGCCTCAAGATCACAGGTGCCCTCAAAGAAATTTCTAGACACACAAAAGGCGTGAAATGAGGCTGAACAGATTTACTAAGCACAAATCTTGTACTTGACTAATTTTATCACTTGGTGTGACAAAAACTGAATTCAGCAATACAGCCACAAAGTAATTAAAAATAATTAATATCTCAAAGTAAGAATAATAAAAATAAAGTTACATAATTGTGTTTTCTAATCTCTAATTTATCCTTGACAAAAAGTTCATCAAATTCCTTATTTCCCACTCAGATACCATCTTCTTGTTTAAATCTCCCAGTATAATTTTAGTTTGCCATAACCCATATCAGTTGTTACAGTGGAATCAGGACAGGTGTCTCATGAAAACCAAAATGCTAGTGTTTACAGACAAACCATTCATTTGCTGAAGCTTGTCTCAAACACCTTTTCTCCCTCAAAGACAAATAACAGGATAATATTAGCCAGCACTAGAAAATCTACTTAGCATTAGGATCTAGTTTCTATTTGCTCAGTACTTCCAGACATATGATCTACAGCTTTGCTCATTTTCAAGGACTAGTCAATTTGTAAGCAATACTTTTTCAAGCCTGGTTCAGTTTCTCTCCATAGTATAAAGTATCAAATTACAGGTATTACTAAGTTGCCACAATCAAGATGACTGTGTGTCAGTTTGCATTCTACAGGACAAGCTACTTAGTCTTCTCACCCAAATGATTTTCAGCACTTGAAATTTTCAGGCTTTTCCTTCTGCTTCAGCTGCTGTCACTTTCATTATTCAGTCTCCTGGCTTTAAGTTCAATGTCATCACCTGTCTTGAAAACAAAAAAGTTAACCTCAACTCAAAACAATGAATTTCATTCTAGACAAACTTTTCTCCTCCTCACTTTGCTTTGACCATATGGCTAAGGACACTTAAAAGCAAGCAAAATTCAGGCATAAAGAGGTCTTGCAAAGGAGTTTGTATTACTATCTTTCATCTTTTAATTTTTGCACATTTATAACATAGGTTTTGATACCCTAAAATCCACACAACGTGAAAAAGCAAACAAGATTGAGAAGGCTCTTTTCTGGATTTCCCAAATGTTTCTACAGCATGAGATTTTTCTACAACTGGTTCCTCATTTCTCCATAACAGAGCACAGTTATAGGCAGGTGTTGCAGGCAGGATGCTCTCTAACTCTGTTTTGGTTAATTTACTGTCAACCCACACAAGTCTTTGGCCAGAAGTTGGGTACAGGAGCAGATGCCCCAGGGCATAGTTTTTCAGTTTTAACACCAGTCTAATTATAATTGCTTTAGTTTTCTTCTATTACAGCAGTCACAAAATGGAAAAGGAGAGGAATGACACTGGGATAACATGGTTCAGGAGTAAAATGGCCTAAAGGCAATCCATACATTCTGAGTGCTTTTCCCAGGCAATGGAAGAGATTAGAAGAAAAGTACTCTGAGCAGTAAGAGAATCAACTTTGCTAATAGTTTTGAACATAACAGCAGAATATGATTATATTATTTTCCAGCTCAGAAAGTAGTGTTTATGCCTGAAAAGAGACATTGCCAGAGATGCAAATATCTCTCTGAAGTTCATCTGAAAAACATTAAAACTCTGTGAAGCTCTTATTTATACACACAGCTGTGATGCAATTACAATGGTTATGCAAAATACAGTGAAAAAAATTAGAGTTATAGCGTAAAACATCTACTGGAGCAAATACTCCATCTGTGCAGGATTTCCAAGCTGTCATTCATATGAAAAAGACTTTTCCACACCTCCACCATTGATCAAAAGTGAGATCCAATTTCTGAGAAAGCAGAGGTTTTGAGAGGTAGCACGGCAACTGAATTTGTCCTTTAAAGGAAAGTATGCATGGATCACCCCTGTGGTATTGATTTACCATTTTTCAATTATGACTAAGTCTTTTCTTTATGTTCCCTTCTTTCATTTTTGTCAATTTGCATTTTAGTACATAGAGGTTTTCATTTTATGTCTCTGTAATTGAAGAGTATTGATCAGTACACCTGTGACCGTGACTTAGTCCTCTTACTTTTTAAAACCTTTGCACTGCACCAGTTTAAGTGTGTTGCCTTCTTTTATATCAGTTAAATGAACATCTGACAAAAGACTGCCCAAATCTTTTGTCACTTAAGATATCTTTATTCTTTTGTTTGTTTGTTTGTTTGGGTTTTTTGTTTATTTGGGTTTTTGTTTGTTTGTTTTTTGTTTTGAAGAATCATAGAATTTCCTGAGAAGGAAAGGACCCACAAGTATCATCAAGTCCAACTCCTGGTCCTGCTCAGGAAAACCCCTCACGCCGTGTGTTTGAGATTGTTGTTCAAATACATCTTCAACTCAGACTGGCTTGGTGCTGTGACCGCTTCCCTGGGGAGCCTGTTCCAGTGCCCAAACACCCTCTGAGTGAAAAACCTTTTCCCGATATTCAGCCTAAATCTCCCTTTACACAGCTTCAGGCCATTCTCTTGGGTCATATCACTGGTCAACACAGAGAAGAGACCAGTGCCTGCCCCTACTCTTCCCCTCACAAGGAAGTTTTAGACTGCAATGTGGACTCTGCTTAGTCTCTTTTTCTCTAGGCTGAACAAGCCAACTGACCTCAACAGCTCCTCATATGGCTTTCTATCTAGGTCTTTCATCATCATTCTAGCTCTCCTTTGGATGCTTTCCAATAATTTTATATCCTTCTTTACACAGGACTGAAGATGAGGCCACCCCAGTGCAGACCAGAGCGGGACAATCCCCTCCCTTGCCCAGTTGGCGATGCTGTGCCGGATGCCCCCCAGGACACATTTGGCCCTCCTGGCTGCCAGGGCATTGCTGACTCACATTCAACTTGCCATAGACCAAGATCCCCTGTTCTCTTTCTGTGGTGCTGCTCCCCAGCATCTCATTCTCCAGTCTGTATGGACATACAGTGATGCCCCGTCCCAGGTGCAGAATCTGGCACTTGTCTTTGTTAAACTGCATAAGGTGGGTGAATATAAAAACTTTGTATATGGGTGATTTCTCAGCCCTTTGATTTGTCAAGGTCTCTCTGTAGAGCCTCCCTGGCTTCAAGGGAGTCAACAGCTCCTCCCAATTTAGTGTCATCAGCAAACTTACTTAATATTACTTCAAGTCTTCTGTCCAAGTCATTTATGAAGATGTGAAAGAGCACAGGGCTGAAGATGGAGCCCTGTGGTACCCCACTAGTGACAGTTCACCAACCTGATGTCACCCCATCCATTATAAATCCCCTTTGTGCCTAACCTGTGAGCCAGCTGTTCAACCATCACACGATGTGTTTATCCAGGTGTGTGCTGGACATTTTGTCCAGAATCCTGTGAGACACGTTATCAAAAGCTTTGCTGAAATCCAAAAAGATTACACAACTGACTTCCCTTGGTCAGCTAGATGGGCTACCTTGTTCTAAAAGGAAATTAAGTTTGACAAGCAAGACTCCCCTCAGGAAGCTGTGCTGGCTGAGACTGATGACTGCACTGTCCTTCAAGTGTTTTTCAATAACTCAAATTGATCTTTGACCACATGATTTTTCTCCCTACAGAGGTGAGCAACACCTCCATATTCTTCCCATGTCACACAATCTTGTTTCCAACAAGCATACATCTTCCCTTTTTTGACTTAACTCTAAAAGATCGCTGGTCAACCAAGCAAACCTTCTGCCTCAGCTGATTGACTTCCAGCATTTTGGAATTCCCTGCTCCTGTGCCCTTAAGAGGGGGTACTTAGAGAATGATCAGCACTGATGGACCCCAGCACCTTCAAAAGCATTTTCTCAGGGGTCCTTACTAACTAGTTCCCTGAGCAATCTGAAGTCTGTTCTACTCATCTTCAGGGTTGAAATTTTGCTGGCACTTTTCCTTCTGTCGACAGAGCATATTGGTGCTCTCCTAGAGTTCCCTTGGTTCTAGAAATTCACCCTGCTCCACAGAATGTGTCTGCACAAGAACTGTTCGCCTCAGTGAGTGATGGTTATAGGATTGTCTTAATTTTTGTGCTCTTACTCACACACTGATTCCCTACTGCAACAAGGTGACCACAGCAGAACTCACAGGATGGAAGAAGTAGGATGAAACAAAGGTGTATGAGAAACTTCCACAATATACCAGAAGATCAAGGCAAATTCAATCAACTTTATTTTGGCTTAAAATCATCGAGCAGAAGTGAAAAGACATGCCAGAACTCTCACGATCTTTGTGAATATAAATTATTTGCAATATTAAGTAACTTGTCTCATTACTGAGTCAAGCTAGAACAAAATAAGGCAATAAAACAAGAAGAGAAAACCATGGAATGAGGTCCGAAAGGGGAGAAGTTTAGATAGTGAGCAAGGAAGGGGACTCCAGAATAGAACTTCTCTTTAAGTGCACAAGAACCAGCTAATTCTTGAAAGCAGAAAGTATTCCAGTAGATCAATCAGATTACCCGCAAGATAGGTCAAATAACTTTATCAAGTCATAATCAGTCTCTGTTCCCACAGACAAAAAGCAGGTGACTGAGGCTACCCTGCTCTGGAACTGGTCTCAGAGATACAGTTCAAAGGGCAGCAAGAATAGTCTGTTTTGTGTGTTCCTTCCTCCTCTTGATGAGAGACCTTCAGTGTTTTTATACATTAGACTTCAAGCGTTCACTGTTTCAGCTGAGTTCAATGGGAATCAGTGTTCTGAACCTATGTAATCACCACAGTACAAAGCAGCATGAATCAAATTGTCTACAATTATGGAGTATTTGTAACCTAAATTTCCCCTTGTATCCCAACCAATGCTATAGGGATAGCAAGATTTTCCTTTTGGAATGGTACTACAAAGTTAGTTTGAAGTGAATCATTGTGATCACAGGAAACTCTAACAAAAGAAAATTTAACTCAGTTTTCAAACAGGGTAGAAGTGGTGTTCAGCAAGAGGTTTAGGGTCATACTTGACTACAGACCAGTTCAAGAAAGGACTCTGTTCTGTGAACAAAACCAGAAATGCATGGCAAAAATAAGATCCCATGATCATTGCACTAAATTCTATTATAATGAACAGAAAAAGAGGTTAGTTTATTATTAATTTTGTTGACTACACTGGTATTCCAAAGTCTTGGGAATCTTGAACTTTTGTAATTAAAATAATTTCCAAATGTTCCTTGTATTATTTTTAGACAATATGCCATTTATAAATACTAACACAAGTATTATTTTATAGAATATTTTAATGTTTATTCTCCATCCTGATATAAAATAAAATAGTATGTCATATATTTTTACAGTGCACTGTGGTGTAATTCTCATTCAGAAGGGATGGTACATATAAAGCAAATGTTTAATCTTTCCTGGGTGAGAGGTCACTCATGGGAAATTCATTTCATAACAATTTCATATCTATGATGCTTAAGAATTATCATCTAGGATCACACAATGAAACAGAAATCTTCTTGGGAAATGATACTACATTTCCCCTTAAGATTTAGGTCAGCTATGTTTTGAAGAACTTCCATCAGGAAGTAAGGTGTCCTTAGTGAATTGAAAAGGGCACAATAATAAAACTATCTGAACTGGGGAATGTGTCCAACAGGAAATAATTTCAGTAGGACACAATGGAACATAAATTGAAGGTTAGAAATGGAAGAATTATAATAACTTTCAAAAAAGGAAAAGGTACCAGATGCATATCACAAATTATCCTGTTATAATGAGAGAAAAGCTAGAAAAAGGATAAAAAGCAAAATGGTATTTGAAATGTAAGAGAAACATTTCTGTAAATAACCTTCTTGTGGCCTCTGAAAATTTTCAGACCTATCTTATTTTTCTGCTGCTTCATATCAATGAGAAGGCAGTAAAACCCTACAAAGGACATACGGTACTATTTTGGAATGAAGGGTCACAAGACTACCGATAGTTCTCAAGGATTCCAGTTTAGAAATCTCATATTTATTGGTTTTTAATTGCTCTTATTATAAATAGGCTGATAATGAACTTCATACAGAAGCAGAAATGTGGAGAACCATTAAAACAAGTTTACAAGAGGTTTTGAGCACATTATACAGTAGAGAGGTATACTTAAGGAACTTCAGCAAGATATATTCTTTTCATCTTTATTATTGTATCATTTTCCCACCTTAAATGATGCACCTCCAAGATGTAAGCAAATTAAATCAAACAAAAATCCCAATATAATGTTCTGTTCTTTATCTGATTATTCTAGATTAGTTTTAGAATGACAGCAGAAGAACAGAAAACACTTTTACCCAAAATATTTACTTATAAGTCAAAGGTCACACTGTATTTGTTCCAGCTGAGAGCATTCTCCATAAGAAACATTCACAAAAATGTTAAAAAAAATCAAACCCTAGAAAAGAAAGTCACCTGCATTTCAACATTAGATAATTGCAATTTTTACCCTCTGTAAGATTCATGTTTACATAGAGCTGATATTTTGTTGCTGAAGACCATTGAGTAGGCAAGTAAACTGAGTGCTGTATTTTCTCTTCTCTTTAATCAAGCTTTCACTCAGATTTTATGATTCAAATTATCTTGCTGGCCAGCATGTCTGAGACACATTCCATGATCTGCTATAAATGTCCTTCTCTAACTTAAATATGCTATTTGGCAAACTAGGGCTCCTAAGACCTAGAGCAGAAGATGTATCTGTATCCAGAGTAGTGTATTGAAATATATCATTATAAAATGCAAGATGTTTTCTCTTACTGTTACAGTGAGAGTGATAAAAAGTCAATGCCAATAAAAAGTTTATTCATTATTCTTCCAAAGAGGACATTTTTCCCATAAAATACATACCTAGTGTTAAGTAAGTTTCATCCTTGTAGCGTGTCATCACGTTAGTGTTTCCATACATTAAGCTCCATCAGATATATACGTATCTTTTCCATTGGTAGAAATAATCTTAAATGTATGAACAACAGTATCAGAGTCTACCAATGAGACTGCTTTTTTTCTCATTTGGCACGATATTTCAAGTTTATGTTGAACTGTGAGTGTGTGAGAATAATATGAAAATTTGAATATAATAGAATCATTTAGGTTGGAAAAGATCCTTGAAATAGAGTTCAACCGTAAACTTAATTCTGTCAAATCCACCACTAAAACATATCCCTGATGTCACATCTACATATCTTTTAAATACCACAAGAGATGTTGATTCAACCACATTCCTGAGCAGCCTGCTCCAGTGCTTAATAACCTTTTCCGTAAAGAAATTTTTCTTATATCTTATCTAAACACCCCCTTGTGCAACCTGAAATCACTGCCTTTTGTCCTACTGCTTGTTACCAGGGAGAAGAGGCTGATCCTCACCTGGCTACAAACTCCTTTGGGTAGTTGTAGAAATAGAGAGCAATAAGATCCCCCCTCAGCCTCTTTTCCTTCAGGCTAAACAACTCCAGCTCCCTCAGGTCCATCAGACTTGTGCTCCAGACCCTTCACCAGCTCTATAGCCCTTCTCTGGGCACGCTCCAGAAACTCAATGTCTGTCTTGCTGTGAGGGGCCCAAAACTGAACAAAGGATTTGAGTTGCAGCCTCACCAGTGCCAAGTACAGGGGTGCAATCACTGCCCTGGTCTTGCTGGCCACACTATTCCTGACACAGACCAGGATGCCATCAGCCTTCTTGGCCACCTGGGCATGTGCTGGCTCATGTTCAGCCGGCTGTCAACCAGTACCCCCAGGTCCATTTCCACCAGGCAGCTTTCCAGCCACTCTTCACCCAGCCTGTAGCACTCTCTGGGGTTGTTGTGACCCAAATGCAGGACCCAGCACCTGGCCTTGTTGACCTTCATGTAATTGCCCTAGACCCAACAATCCAGCCTGTCCAGATGCATCTGCAGAGCCTTCCTACCCTCCAACAGATCAACATTCCTGTCCAACTTGATGTTCTCTCTATGCCCTCATCCAGATACTTGATAAAGATATTAAACAGAACTGTACCCCAATAATGAGCCCTGGGGAACCCCACTTGTAACTGACTGTCAACAGGATTTCACTCCTTTCCACTCTCAGGGCTCAGCGATCCATTCAATTTTTTACCCAATTAAGAGTACACCTGCCCAAGCCATTAGCAGCCATTTTCTGGAGAATGCAACAGACAATAGTGTCCAGGTAAGCAACATCCACAGCCTTGCCATCATGGAATCATTAGGCATGGAAAAGTACAACCCTCAACCTAACACTTCCAGGTCCACCACTAAACCATACCCTGAAGCACCACATCTATAAGTTTTTTGAAAGCTTCTGGGGATAGTGTTTCCATCACTTCCTTGGGCAACCTGTTCCAAATCCTCATCAGTCTTGTCATCCATATTAAGTTGGTCAAAGAAATACATTTGTCAGGCTGATCAGTTCCATAGTTTTACACATGTTTTTTGTTGGTGTACTCCATACAGTCAATAGAATTTTTCCAACTTATATTATCCAAAACCACCTGGTCCATGGCTGCTATATAACTGAAGAAAAGATGTTCACTTTGAAAAAAAATTCATATCTTTAGTTAAATAAATTTTGCAAGACTGAAAAAGGATTGTTTACTTACTTTCTAGGAATGTATTTAGTGGATGCTTATATTCAGAGTTAACTTTTAAAAATAAAGGTTATTTCATCAAGATTATTCCATGGCTAATTCTCATAGAAGGATCTTAACACAGTATCATTAAAATGCAATATGCAGAAGTAGAGCTGCATATGTAGGGCATTAGCCCCTACATAGATTTTTTAGGGTATCTGATACATTTTGAAGAAGTGCCAGGGATGATAAGTCCCAGGAATGGAGAGAGGTGGCCCTTTGAGCTAGAACACAACTCCGTACATAATAATGATATCATTTACATTAGTGTAAGCTGGTAGAAAAACTTTTTTATCTTCTGCCTTTCCTTTTCTATAATGACCCCATGACAACTATGCCAAAGGAAATGTTAGTTACAGATAAAACCCTTGCAAATTAAATACATGCTTTTCAAGAAGTACTTTTTACTCCTTTTCACATAGAAACTGCTCATATATAGAGATAAAACTCTTTCTCAGGCCTGAATTATAAAGTAACGTTCTAAAAGGGCCAAGGCAATATTAATTAGGAAACTGAAAAAAGAAAGATTATCCCTTGTGATTAAGTTCTTTATTTAAACAGTTACTGCAAATACCAAGAATAATTTTCCTTTTCAGTATTTCATATCAGCAGGATTCATTGCATGCTGAGCTTGAAGACTCTTAGTAAGTAAGCAAAATGCATGAATTAGAACTGTTACATATGCTTTCAAGCTGTATAATGTAGAAAGTCATTAAATAAATTCTTTGAAACTACTTCCAGTTTCAAAAGCTGTGGCATTTTCTAAAAAGGGTAAGATATATCCCTGTATTAAAAAGAATTCACCTTTTGGTTAAAGTGAGTTCCAAAAATTCATCAACTTTTCTACAGGTGGTCCACCTGAAAACTGTCTTTTCCTGTCTTCCATAGCCCACATGGAGGGGATAATTACAGCTGTTGAGACTGGAGTGTGAATTCTGTCATGTTTGCTGCTATTTTCTGCTTCAGTCAACGTTTCCTCCCACTCCTTTCGGCAGAGGTGAATATGAGAAATTCAGCTTCTTCCCCTTGGTAACGAGAGTACAACAGGGAGAGATCTGGATTCTCCTTTGAAAAGCCCGAAAAGAAATAGAAATTGCCTATAAGGTATGGACTCCTTATGCTAAAGGAGAATGGAGGAAGTATATTTACTGTCAGCAGGAAGCTACTATTTCTGGGAGAGAGACAAAAGTACAGAAAGCATATAATTCTTGCTTCTCAACAGTAAATTAACCTACAATAAAACTTCATAGCTTTTTTCCCTGCTAATTCTGACCTGTGAGCTCTCAGCTTTGCTGCTGGGAGCTATTTTTTCCTTCTTTCAAAAACTGCATGGAAAAGGCAATGCTCTTTCAATAATTGCATTGCCAGGCAATGCTCACTCCAGTCTTATCTCTGGAGAGATGAAAAACACCATCATTCTCCTGGTTCCCTGGAAAAAATAAAGGTGTGGAGTTGCTCTCAGATCTTTCTCTTTCAGTGCAATATGGAGTGGTCACTGTTGTCTATTACAACTCTGAGTCATGTAAAATAGCAAAGGACTTCTTTTCATCTGTACTTCAACAGGAGTGTTTCCCAGAAAATCCATAATTGCACAGCTCACTACTGGCCTGGAGGGATCTTGGCCAGAGCTGGACACGGTGATACTCTCACAGAGAGTCTGACATCTTCATCTTACTGTCTGAAACATTTGGTAGCACTTCTGTTAAATGAATAGCAAACCAAGCAAATGCCAAAGTTTTGTTTAATATGGGGCCTTTTGCACATAATAACATCAGGCCTACTATTACAGTTCATGCATTTATTTATTTTTGAAGTTAAGCTTCAACATATTCCACTTTTACAGCTCACTTCATTATCTGATCATGTAAAAAGTCATGAACTTACTGGCAGGTCAAGATTTTAACCTATTTGCAACTGACTAAGCACTTGCCTAGTACCCTCGTTAGTTCCACAGCCCATACTAAGCTGCATACCAGTAACGACTACATGTAGTAGCACCTTAAGATGCTAGAATACCTACTCAAGGTGCTTCATGGCTTAGTCAGAGTATATATTGCATCCTAAAATCACAAACTCATAGCCCACATACAGAAAGGCACCCAAAGAGCTAAATAGCTTAACCATATTTTAACACTAATAGTTGTATTCTCAACAATTTAGAGAACCCTGAAAGCTGTGTCTCATTACAGTTGTTTTATAGGTCATAGCACTGTATGCACTTTGATGTCACAAGATACAGCTCAAACCATAAAAAAACGCTGCCTTCTGTGATAGAAGACTCCATCAAACATGAAACACCAGAGATGTTTTCTGTATTGTCTATTCCCTCATGGGCAGGAAAAAAAGGTTCTTTCAGAATTGCTCCACTTCAGTGAAGAAAAGTAAGCCAGAATACAATGGCTGTCATCTTTCTAAATGTCATGTTTTTGGGAACATCCTAGAGTACACATTTATAAACTATGCATTTTCACTTACTGCAAATTTCACTGCTTACAAGAACAAAAATAATGGATGGCATGACCATTTTTTTCCGCTTCATAACATATTGCAGTTTACAATCACCTGCAGACTAATTTGTGTTGTCATTTAGACTCAAAGGTCGTTGCAAAGCTACATCCTGCATGTGGTTGTTTAGTTCTGTACTGAAAAAAAATAATGAAGTTGTCTTAGATTTCAGTTTGCAGTGGTTCCTACATCAGTTTTAGAATCGGCCCTTCAGAATAATATGTTGCTACTTTTAATCACTATGTTAGCCTTTGCTTACAGTCCTTCAGTCAGTTTTCACTTCAGTGAATCTGAATGGAAAGTAAAATTAAGATATATTTGAATAGAAGCTCTACCTTAAAAAACAAAAAACAAAAAAAACCCACCAAACCCACCAAATTAGCTTTATCAATTTCACAGTGGGAGTGGCTATATAGTAAAGAGTTTGAGATAGCAGAAGATCATTTCAAAAGTGAGTACTCCAGTGCATTAACTTTGGCCAGCTGCCAGACAACTACTCAGCTGCTCTCTCACTACTCATCCTCAACAGGTTATGAGGAGACAATAAGAAGGAAAAACTCATTAATTGAGATAAAGACAAAGAGACCCCTTACCAAATACAATCACTGTCAAAACAGACTTGACTTGGTGAAAATTTGGTTTCCTGTCAGTTAAAGTTGGTTTAAGAAACAAAGATAAAATCTAAAACATCTTCCCCTACCATAATCCTTTCTTCCAAGGCTCAGCTTTACTGCTTCATTCCTGATTCTTCTAACTCTTCTCCCTAGTCCACATTTTACTTAATATATGTTTAAGACTGTAATAACGGACAACACAAATAAATCAATTTATACAAGAATTGAAGACCAACTTGAATTCTGAACCAATCCAGTATTTTACCTCCAGTAAAATTTAATATTTGAAATTTCCAGTGAAAATAGGAATTTAGAAGTAGAAGATAGAGGGCAAAAAAGACAATAGTCAACTATTTTAATTTCTGCTTTGACATTAAATTAACACAGCATTAGTAATAGAGCCTCTTGGGTCCTTACTAATGTAAGTTAACTTACATCAAATATTACACTTTTTTTGTCTAACACTGGGAATGCCATTTGCATTTCTTATATTTTCACAGCTCTTACTACTGTTAGTTTCTAAATTAAAACAGAAGATACTGCAGATCTATGAAGATTTACAGTTTAATGGTTTAACACTCTTCTAAAAGTGATGTAAGTAACAGAAATAAGGAATTCTGAAAATGACATAAATTCCTTCAAATGAGATGGTATTACTGTAAGCAGCCAAACAAACATTTTGAGCATTCTGCAGCATATTTCTTCATTCTGACATTGCAGCCACCAAGACAGTTATATCAGCTACTTTATCTTTAAGCCTGTTTCTGGTGTGTTTTACAGAAAAAAAAGTATTCTCATCCATACAACCATGGTCCCAGCCAAATATTTATGCAGTAGGTTACTAAGTATCTGTCTTGGTTTTGTCTGAGCTAGAGTTAATTTTCTTCCTAATGTTTGTATAGCTGTCATACTGACTCAGTCCTCTCCTCCCATCCTGTGCAAGGCTAGTGCAGTTGCTAAGTTGAATGGCAAGTATTTGACATTAAGGACAGCCTTTTGTAAAACATTCCACAAATACCTGAGTTACCTTAAGTACACTGAGAACAACAGGATCTGGAATACATTAATTCAATGCTGTAAATAGATGGCTGTAACATAACATATCTATTGACTGGTAACATTTGTGTTGGTACTCAAATGACTGGGTATTGACTATTTTATTTTGCCTCAATTTGTACGGCATTCCTTTAAGAAGGGAGTTGAGTTCCAATGGAGCCCTTAGAGAGAGGCTTTTTCTGGGGAACTTAGCAGTATACACAGGGATATTTGGATGGCAGGGTTTGTTACTGAGAAAATACACTCGATACTTGGAAAATACATAACTATGTCTCAGAGGCAACTGAGCATCTTTTAGGGACTAAAAGAAACTTCTTCAGTTCACTGCACATCAAAAACTTGGTGCACAATCTGAAATCAAGCCTAAACACAAAAATTATTATCCTAGTTCTGAATTTCTGTTCTCCCTGACCCAGTCACTGAGTTGCCTCCATTTTAAAAGTATTATAGTTCTTTTAAGCTGAATTGTATTAACCTTGAAACCCCCCAGTTTCCTTTGAGGAATTTATTAAAAAGAGGTCTATGCAGGTCTGCTGTAACTCTCTGAGCTACGTCTCCACACAACTTTGTTATCATCTTGTGACAGAAAACAATTAATTTGGACTTAATTCCCTGAATTATGTCTTGTCATTAAGCTGGGAATACAGAATTTTTTAAGAAGTCAAAAAAAACTGGTAGAGAAGTAAAAGAAGAAAGAGACACTAACAAGTGTTAGAAATTCCAGAGACAGCAGAGTGTCAATCACTACCAAGGGGCTGCAGAATCACATGCTCAAGCCCATTAAAGCCAGAACAGAAAAAAGAGCAACCATGTAACAACTTTGCTACAGAAAGACAGGACACCAGAGTTACAAAACATTAGCTTGTATGGGTATAGACAGAACCATACACAGGGTATCTGTAAAATCTTGAGGGACAGATAAAAACAACAGACCATCACCATTTTCATCTGGCTACATCCAGCCCAGATTTTTATATTGTTAATCATGTCAGATTCTCATCCTCTGGGATCCTGAACTCAAAATCACCTCTACTTTTAATGAGATGAAAATCTTTTAAAGTATGAATGACTCTGACTTTCAGACAGCTGTTTCAAATTTTTCATTTTTCTTACAAAACAGGAAAAAAACCCAAAGCATTTGCATTCATGTCCTTTGACTGCAAGGTAGGTGTAATAAGTGTCACCTAAGATGACAAGGGGGTTTGAAAAGGAGATCACCTTCCGAGCAAGCCCGGCCCTATACTTGAGAGTAATAACTTTGTCTCTCCAGGCTGCTTTAGCCTTTAGAGATCTGTGGCTGAAAACACTTGCTAGTTAACAAGTTATCCAAGTGAGTTCATTTTAAAATGTAGAGACCTGGTATCATTAAAATTCCATTAGAAATACAGTTAGCACGTGTGGAAAAAAGTGTTACCTTCAATAATGCAATGAGGCTCCTTCGATTTATATTGGTCACAGAATCAACCACTGGTGAATGAGAATCTTATTTTGCACTGCAAGAGCTCACTTCACCACGTTTCATACACACGAGCTACACACAGTGGGAGAACATCAGAAAATTCAACATGGACCTAGGGATGGACAGCTCAAGGACAACATTAAAAGTTAAAAGTAGTTGAAGGAAGAAACGCTTGACCTGACCTTTTGTTGTTCTGTATATGTTCTTAACAAAGCATTCTTTTTCACTCAGCTGATATTAAGGAGCATTTTCTACTGAACCTGCATGGAACAATGGTAACTGAGTGAACGATTAGGCAAATCATATATCAGTATTCCCAACAGGTATTACACAACATAAATCCCAGACTCTTTCCTGTTGAGAAAGAACTACTGAGAGAATGAATCAGTTCAGTACCAACTGTTTCAAACATTACCAGTATTCTACATTTGAAGTCAAATTAAACTGCCTTGAAATTGGATTAAAAAAAAATTTTCAAAATGCTTCTATGATTATTTGCAACATTGATAGTTCTTTACTTACCATATACTGTGCGTGTGTATTAAACCCTGTTTTAATGGAACTATACAGATTATGATAATGACAATACACTGCTGGACTAGAAGCAGATATAATACTTTAATCCTTCACTGTGACACTGGAGGAGTAAGAAAATCCATGGTTTTGTTTTGATGACTGCTTCGCTGTCAGAAGAGGATCCCACAACCCACGCTCCCCACCCTCAAGCATTTGAAATTCTGAAAACAGAATCTAAATTCAGAATACGAATTATGTAGAAGATGATGGTAGAATTACTTTTATTTTAATTCCTTGGGACCAGGATGGCAACTACATTGTAGCTTTTTTGCTACACTATTGTTTCCAGCTCCTCCTGTTTGCTACTGATGCTGTGTGCATTGGTGTAAGTGCACTTAGGCTGGAGTGCTGATTTCACCACAACACAGGCATGATGCCCCCAGGCTCATCTGTAGCAAGCCTGACCTTGTACCCTGCAAAACTAATTTAAAGTTCTCTCAATCAGCCTTGCCAGCTAATGGTCTGGAATTGTTTTCCCCCTTTTAGACAGGTGAAATCCATCTGTCTCCAACAGACCTGATGAACAAGGAAGAAACAAGGATGAGTAAAAGGACAAGAACACCAAAAAAGTTTAAAATCATGTTACTGTGCTAATGATTGATAAAGAAAAAGACAATTTGTTCCACTATTTTTCTGAGGAGGAAGCATTAAATACTTAAGCCATTTTCTTACAGGTATCTAAACTCAAAGAAACTGTCCTTGTGTAAGCACCATTTTCACTGGTAGAGGCTGTTTCCTAAGATTTGTCATTAACAAAAAGCTGTATATAAGGACTTTTTAGCTAAAATACTGATATGAAGTGTGGTTATATGTAGAATGTTAAAGTGAAATGAGAGGTCACTAACTCCCTAGTACACTTTAAGAATATTTAAGTATAATATAATTTTCTGTAAACAAAAATCACCTGTAGAAAAGATTTATATGGCTACTAAGAAGCCCTGTAAAATACATATATCACTTTGATTATTCTAATATTATTAAAGCTACCTAATTAAGTTTGAAATGAACCTGTCTGGATTGCTAATTGATTTTGTGGCCAATAAATATTTTCTTTGTGTTTATTCCTTTTTTTCTTGTATGTTGGTCTCATTTGAATAGTTTTCTTAGATTAGCCAAGATATTATGGTATGTAATGCTCTAATTAGCATTTTTAAATCCTTACATTTTGATTTAAACATGCATAAAGTCTAATCTTCATAAATGCAATTAGATTCTCTTATTTAGTAAATTTTGAACTAATGAATGTGTTGTTCTAAAATTGTTATCATCATATTTTTCACAGAAAAATGAGATTATAAAAAGTATATGGCATTACATTTTTGCAAGGCTATTTTAGCAGCAACGTGGTCTTGGTGTGTTTTGGGGTTTTTAAGAATATCTTGTTTTCTTTCGTTATTATACAAAAACCAACATTAGCCCCAGTTTATCCAAATATATCAGTATTTTAAAGACTGACACCCTTTAAGAGCTACAGAAAGCATTCTGCCATAATATTGTGGCTGTGACATTTCTACTTTTTAAAAGCAATGAAAGATTCTTATTCCCTTCTCTCAACTGATAAAAACAACTTTTAAGATCATGAGGAGTTTGCACAGTGGTGTAAACCTCACTGTACAGATTGGTAGAGTTCTGCTCACTTCTGGTTTTAAAGATACTAAAAGTCTGGCCAAATAACAGCAAATTTCTCTGTAAAGGTCCTTTTACGTAAGGCAAACCACCAAAGCCAAAAACTGTGCAAACATATATTTAACATCCAGCTAAGAGAATGCAGATGTGTTGAATCCAGAGTGAGTTAAGTCAGAGCCAGATCTGGTGTCCACATTTCCCACAGACAGGTCTGATCTGTCTGTTCTCCTCCACCATACCATGGTTTCTATTTACATTTTACACTTAAGCTGAGGACTGAGAAAAATTAAAGTTAACTGTTGTCCATCTATTCTCTTACTTGGCTTTGCTGTGACTTTTTTTAATTTATCAGGTGTCTATTGTTTATTTGGTTTGCTTGTTTTTGTCCTTACATCGTACAATCACAGTTTTATACACAAAGTAGATACAAACATCTATTCTTTGCCAATATATCTTCCTACAAGTAACATAACAATGTGTATAGAGAGAAGAGACCTGATATGTAAGGAGAGGTCTTGACAAGTGGAAGCAGCATAAGGCATAGGTATACCTTTTGTGCAGCTATTGGATAGTGAGAATGAGAAATATGCTTGGCACTGGAAACCCTACAGATATAAACAGCTCTCTGGTCAGTTAAGGAAATGAAGACTGGACCTGGACAAAACTGGGATCTCTCTTGTCGGATATGCCAGTCTGTAGCAGCGCACTTGGCAGAAGCTGCTGCTTTTGAGCTTCAGGTTTTGGTGGGAAGAAAGCCCAGGCAAAGCTCTCAGCTGTCTTCCTCCAATATCTGAACCCTCTGCCTGAGCTGTGGTAAAATCCCATAATGCCCTTGTGTTACTTGTACCCATATCTCAGATGCCGTATATGGCTATGTCCTGGAAAGCTCTTCTCCATTGGTCACTTTGAACTATGCCATTCCCCATTGGGTGTTTCCTGGTCCCATCTCCCTTTAAAAGAGCCCTGCAGGGCTTCCTCCTGGCTCTTTCCTCCGGGTTACTCCAGCCATCTGGATATCTCTGGACCCTCAGAACGCAACACTGGACTCACAATAAACGGCTGTTATCCCAGAGAAGAGCCCTCTGTGTAGCCTTTTATTCTCATCGATGCTACCACACCACGCCTGGGGAAACTCTCGTCCTAGAGGAGCCAGCAGAAACAGGTTATCTGCGGTAGCTAGGACTCTGTCCTTTGGGAGAGTTGTACAACTCACCCCAGCAGGGATTCCGCTCCCATAAAGGCACTGTGGCTACCTCGAGAGAATCCGACATTAAGCGTTTTTACCAGTCCACAAGAAGAAATATGTCACCAGGACCTCCAATGACAATTCCTATAAGACATCACTAGAGTTTAGAAGACTAGCTTCAAATTAACCTGTATTCAATCTTCAGGCTAATCTGTATGTATTCAAGTGGAAACAAAATGTCTCAACATGTCTAAATCATTCTGCTTGTCTAAAAATTTCTACTCTAGAAAAAGGAGTATTCTTTTCCCCAAAATGAAATTATTTTCCCCTCTTCCAGAAGGTTTGAGGAGTGATGGGTTAGCTGAAATCAGCTCTGATGGCAAGTCTTAACAAACCATAATGAAAACAAATACATCATAATGCAGTAATATCATCAGTCTGCAAAACAGGGTTTTCGTTTGTTTTAAAAGGATTTTATAATGATGACTGGTATTTGAAAGTAATGTGGAGACACTAGCTTTGATATCAGAAAATAGTCAAGGTGCTCTTTCTTGCTTTTATAGTTACAAATATTGAAGACAGTGATGAAAGCCTTTTTTATCCCACCCCTTTTAAATGTAACCACCAAACAGAAGTGCTAAGCAAGGAATATTCTGGACCTCAAAACAATATTTAAAATCTTTTTTACAGTAACTGCATACCTCCAAAGTGCAGACTACAAATATTTTTAAAGGAATAATCTGACTATTCTGCTTCCAGAAATGTAACCTCAAGTTCTGCATGCAGTCTCATCCTCTCAAGCCTGTCTTATCAAGCATGCCCTTTTTCATGTAGAATATGCAAAGTGTGTTCAGACCTCACATTTCCTGAGTTTCCTATATGTCTATTAAACATGAACAAGGCTCAACATTAGTGCTTGCACTGCCTCTCCTGGTTACTTTGTAGTCTTTATTCTGCTTCTGGCTCAAGAACAGCAAGTTGTGATTTCATCTGAACTACCCAGTACACTGCTCAGGAATTTACAAACACATAGCCCAGAACCAACCCTCCTATACCTGGGTATCTTCATTTGCCTTTGCTGTTGAACAGTTTATAACACTTGTATAAAACAGACAAAGAATATTGAGGGACATTCTGTTGATGAACAAGGTTAAGCTCCAACTTAGATAGAAAACAAGTTGGAGTGAATTTTTCCGGGGTTGGTTTTTGTTTTGGTTTTTTGTACTTTGTCATGATAGTACTTTCATTAGGGAGTTTTGAAAGTGTTCAGAAGACCAGTTCTTAAGAGAAGAGTGACTGAAGGGAAAAGCTGTGGAGTCTAATTAAAATTTTAGGGTGCAAAACCAAAACTGTTTTTATTTATCCTTCTTGTGTTGAAAATACTATTTTTCATTTCTTTATTTTAAGGGCTGGGTTATTTACTACAATTCTCAAGAAAAAGTTTTATCTGTTATAGTTCAATGTTTTCTAAAATTAAAAAAAAAGACTGCTAAAAGTATCTTAATTTAAAATGTTTCCATTAATATTTCAGCTAAGCTTCACAGCAAGACATACCTCTTCATAAGTACGTGAAGAGGTTGTTAAAAATGTTTGCGATGTAATGGTTTGCTGATAACAGTAAAATGTGCAGCTGAGCTCAACAGGATTGATTCAAGTACAGGGTGTGTTGCTGAAGGTGTTTGAAAGTCAAACTAATAAAAACCATGGAAATTAATACTTCAATCCACTTAGCATAAAGTTCATCCAAAATCTTGTTAGAAATTTGTGAACCTATCCTCCTTCCATCTGCAGTGAACTTGCAGATTTTAGTTAACAACAGCCTCTCTATTCTCTGTGTGAGGTCTGCATATTTTGGAGCATTTCATGTAATTCTTCAAAAACTTTGAAAATCCAGTAATAACCTATATATCCACTATACCGAAATCATACAAACACTGGCTGAAGTGTTTGAGAATCTCAAACTGAGAATCCTCACAGCATTTTCCAAAATTTGACACAAAGATAAAGTGTGCAAGACTTAGATGTGTCCTATTAAAACTGATTATATTAAACATTTTTTAAAAACCTCTCATATTTTGCATATTCCTAGTCTTGGATGTGTGGCAGGACAGAATTCCTTGAATAAGGGTGGCTGAAAAATATATTTTTAATAGAAAATGGTACTGTTGTCTTTGAAAGACACAATGTTAGCAGATCCTGTGTTTCTCACTTAACACTGTTTAGGTGTAGATAGAGAAGTCATCATAACTGCTTTTAAGATTCAAATATCTTACCCAGTTCCAATACAGTTCTCACAACATCTTGGTGCCTCAGATAGATTTACTAATTTTGTACATGTATTCCGTCAACTGTTGCCTAAAAAGGCTAGCCTAAAAACTGAGGCCAGTCAGGAGTAAGGGAATAAAAGGTGGGCATTTCTTTGAAAGGCCTTCAAAGGTACATTTAGGGCAGACAAAGCTCCCTCCCTGGGGCATCACTCAAAATGGATGACGAGTCATGAGTTCTCCACATCTTTATAGGTTTGGTCCATTTGCATATCAACATAAATTCACCAATTAGAACTTTGTAATTTCCCCCTAGCTCCCTTAGCTCGACCCCTCACCCTCCCCTTTAGAGGCTTAGGTCTGGGCAGCTTGAATGTCCTTGAAGACTAAGTCCAGAGTGGCACTGTTATGTCTATAGAGAACAGCAACTAACGAGCTATAAAGCATACACGCCAGACAATACAGAGTTTGAAAAATATAAGGTTAAAACCTAAGGCAACACTACAACATGGCTCACGCAAGAATTACCTATTGTCATCTTCACTTAAACATAGGAAACAGAAGGACAAATGCCAAGAAGATCAACAAAAGGACTAGCATGTCACTAGACTGGACATTATGCTATATTTTCCATAATTTTTTAAAAAATATTACTCATTTTTACAAAAATATTGCTGTGGTTAGACCCATCAGATATGGGAGGTCAGGCTCTTCAGGTTATGTTTTCCCAACTTGCACACACTGAAGTGACTTCAGTACTTCAGCAATTTGCTGGGTACAGGAGCAAGCACTTTTAGACAAGCTTAAAATATATTTCAGACCTTAGGTAGCAACCATTTAACCACTGCAGTCAACAAGACGAGCTCTATGAAACCGAATTTTACATTTCTATATTGATGCTTGATAATGCTGCAGCTAGGCAGCATTAGGGCAAAGCCAGGATGGCAGTAGAAGCACCCTCTCCTGACTTTGCCCTTTCTTACCTCCCAGCATAAGCAAAGCCATGAAAGGGTGTTATTGGTTCCTAGAGGGATGTAAGCTTGAGCATTATACATTTAAAGACTAACAAAGAGCATTCATCCATCATTCATAGATGTTGACAGGAAATAGGATAAATATGAAAGTGCGACTCCAGTTATGACCCACCACCTGTGGCAACACAGAAAGAAGAGAGGAATCACTCCACCATCATCTCTCTCAGCTCAGAACACAAGACCAAATCTACATTACTAATTAAATCATAGACCAAGTTATTGTGGGAAGAAAACTAGGGTTGAAATTAGAGAAAATAGGAGAGTTATATTCACTTTCTAGCAGAATGTGACAGTACAAAAATTACAGGGTGAAATGCAGTTGCTGCTTCCCAGATGGAATGAATCTGGAATGCACGAAATGTATTTCACGACAGTTCCCCACACAACACAGGCTGCAATGTTAGTACATGCTTAGAGGTATGACACAGAGAGTGAAGTGGAGAAGAGCCAGTGCAGTCAGGCTCTGTACTACTCCCTGCAGCAAGGGGAACTCAGTGGTACCATGCAGGCAATAAACCAGAGAGCAGCCACAGCCAAGGGAGATGGAGAAGATGTCTTGCTGCTGATCCAGCACCTGTAGTGTTGCCCTGAGTTTTGCAGTTCTGGATGTTGTCATTCTTTTGTAACACATTCTCTGTAAACATAGCCATGTTATTGTAATGGTATCTTATTATTTACATTCCTTTCTCCTGGGTACAGAAGTTTGATGGACATTTCCTTTGACCAGTGTGATTGAGGGGAGGCTCATTGTCTCCTCCAATCCACAGTGGTTTATCAGACACATATAAAATAAATCTGGCGGGTCTTGCCCGGCACTTGTTCCTTTGCTCTCAGCAGGTGTCCGTGTCCTTCTTTCGTGTTTTTATTGTGACCCCTGTAGCGAAATCACTATTCTTGGAATAACTTGACTCATTATAATCAGATTGTAATACTAAAACACACCTCCATTCCAAAGTTACCCACTCCCAAGGTACAACCAGCCCTCACTGAGCAAGCACTCTATATTTTATAGACTGTATCTTTCAGAGTGAAGCAAGAGAATTTTACACCAGTCTGCAGCAAAGGTATGTAGGATTGGAGTCACTCAAACTCTACCTAAATGTAAAGAACTAGCATAAAATTGAGTGAGGTATGGGGAGAAGTTAGAGAAGACTCCATCCTAACTTCAGGACTGGTCAATGACTGAACCTGTCTTCTCCATAAGAAGGATGCCTACAGGTTAACAACCATGCTCTATGTGCAGTAAAGGATTATCTTGATTTAGCTTTGTTAGAGCTAAGAGCTTTTCAGTATACTGCTTTAAATTAGTTTTTGCAGTCAGTTATTATCAACAGCAGTCTTTGGACTCTAACCTATCAAAATTTTCTATTATCAGTGATCTTTTTAACAAAGACTTAGAGGAAACACTCATGCTACCTGACAGTCATAAATAACCTTAACAAATGCCTGTTCTTTTCCTGTCCTAATACCCCCTAAAGTTCTTAATATTTCAATTTACCTCTCCCAATATTTTGCTACCACAGACTTGGCAAACTTCAATAATTTTGAAATTTAAAGTGTCTTCTCACACTTCCAAATCCCCTTTCCCCAAGGCAGTGATGGAGTACACAGAACTGTGTCAGTGTCAGTTCAACTCCAACACGTAGATGATTATAACTTCATTTCACTTGACTTTTGGGCTAACTAACTAGGCCTTAATGTTACCATTTTAGCAATATTTTTAAGACAACAACAACAAAAAAATAGTGAGTATTGACACGGATTCACACATGAGCTGTTTAAGAAAACATTTGGTGTTCAAGTTAACTGTATATAATCCAGGAGATAGTAATTGCTTTGCAGTATCTCAATGTAAAACACTCCTGGAAACTAAAATGATGAAAAGAGAAGTGTGTGTCAACTCCAACAGATAGTACTAACAAAAGCTATAATTATTATTAGAAACAAAGCTAGGAATGCTGCAGAGTCTTGCAAACTGTGTAACATCACCAGCTCCTGCTATTTGTCATAATATGACCCAATGCAGCATAAGATCAATACAGTAGTCACTGAATCCCTGGAGAAAGATTTCAGTGCAAAACAAAGTGATTTCTCTATGAAGGTAACCAAGCACATGAAGAATCTTTAGTTGTTAAAGCAGAAAAACCCTTCACCATGGATAGCAGATGAAAGGCAGAACTTTGTGCTATTAATTTCTAGTTTATATGGCAAAACAATTAAAAGTTTGCTCTTAACTACATGAACAATATAGGAGCACTTCAATGATTACAGAATCTTCAGGAGAGACTGCTTTTCCTCAGCAGCTTTTACAATACAGTCACCAGGCCCCACCTGATTATTTGAGAGGTAGGTTTACAAGCTGCAGATGACAACAGATATTCAATATGAATGAGACAAGATTTTTGGACACATGTACCATGAAGAACCTTGGTCACGGATATACGTAAACATCAAAATTAAAGCTGGATGGTCATTATGGTCATGAATCTTATGAACCACTACTACTGGTAATTTAGAGTATAGCCCTGCATTAGTTTACCATTTATAAAACTGAAAGGTGAGTAAAATTTTAAGTTTACACACTTACCTGTTCACTATCAATAGAGCGTAAAGGCCTGGCTTAATTTCCAAGTTATAGAATACTGCTTAACAGCCTATTTTAACTATAATACAAGGCAGCTGATGATATGTTAATATTCTGTTGTTTAAAACCTTGCTAATTCCAGTTAATGCACCAAGGCATCTATCTCATCTTTGTGATTTGCATCCAAAACTTCTACTTATGTGTTTGCCAAACACTACCTCACTTAAGAAACTGCTATACAAGGATTAATTGCTAATTTTATGATGATTTATTTACAACAAGCAAAGTGATTGACAAATAACACAAATCCTCAGAACATGAATTTTTGCAAGAGCTTCAACATGCAATGTGCCCTTGAATACATTCTTGTGGTGTGGAACTTGAGAACTGATAACGCAACAAAAGGATGTTTGGAGAGAATGAATCCACCGTTTTTAAAGCTTTGAAAATCAAACCTCAAAGAGTGATTATTGAACAAACTGCTGTGTTTGATGAAGTAAAGACAGATGCTCTAGAGCCTGGATTCACCTACAGTTAGGTAAAAATTGGTGAAACCAAGATGCTGATGAACAGCAAAGAGAAAATAATCTTGCAGAAAATAAGAATGTGTAACATGAATGGTTGCAATTTGTTCTTACTAAAGATGGTAGATTGGTTTGTAATTAAAATATATCACAATATGAACTGAAATTAAAATAGTGATTTATTAAAAAAAAAAGATGGGCCTCTAAAAGAACAATAACACAATCAAAGTCACTATTTCCCACATAGTTTAATCCCTCAATGCAGCTAATGCTTTTACAATTTAAAGAGGAAATATGCTCTTTTACATGTAGAAACATCAGTGGAGTAGGCAAGTCTGAGAGGAAACTTCAGCTGTGGCTAGTGTTAACCCAGAGAGCTACTCATCCACCTCTACAAACCCCATGAGCTCTCCAGAAGATTTACCACATTTTTGCAATGTCAGGAACATATTCACAGAAGTAGGTTAAGAAAAAAAAACCAAAAAAAACCCCAAAAAACATTATTTTATTATGTTTGTTATCAGGGATCCTAGTAAAAATTAATTATTGCTTTCATTGATTAAAATAAGTTTTCAAGTATGTGTGGATGTGGCAGGAAGTTTAGTCAAAGTGTTAAGAAATTCCATTATTTTTCAATATGTAATCTATAAACACGTTTTCTTTTCTGAGACAAAGTTCCTTCAGGGATGCATCTGTCAGCTTTGGAGACAGACTGTTACATGTAGCTTTGACCACAGAGCTGTGGGAGCCACCCTGCTGTGGCTTCTGCACATAAGGGCTTTTGCATATTGGTTCTATGATTGCCAGTTGAACCCAGGTAGCTTTACAACCAGCAGGGTCCAGGTGCTAGAAAATATAGTCAAAGTCACACAGCTAACACTGTCTTTAGCCCCTATAAGACCAGCTGGGGTGTGTATAGTCACACAAGTCTTTTTCCAGCTATAGATCCAAGCTATTTGTTCAGAGACAGGGAGCCATATAATAGAGATTAATTCTTAGAATCCTGTTTAAAAATATTGATTTCTAAACACACTGATAGCACAGCAGGTACAGCCAGTAGGGGAATTTTTAGATAAAATTTAGAAATCGAGTATACATGAACATAATATAAGTAAGATCAAATATAGCATTTACTGGTCAGAATTTCTGTTTACAAGTAACCTGCTAGTAAGACTGAGTATTTGCAGTCACAAACATCAGCAAATTTAACTCTTCATGAAAGTATACAGACAAAAGCACAAACCCATGAATTTACTTGCATTCAGTCTTAGTATTATGACAGCAGTTAGAAGCTTATCACCAATGGCTTCAGATTTTTTCCTCAACTTCAAACACACTTCAAATTGAGAAAGATGAATTCTTTTTGTCAGCCTCAAAACACTCAAACAGAAAAAAAACAAAAAAACAGTTCACAGCCTAGCAGAACACCAGCCAAAACTAATTCAGTATTAGAAGACAGACTACAAAACAAAAATTACTCTCTTTTATATTTACTTAAGTACTGCTACCTCAAGAAAGTCTTCATGGTTCATTCTTGAAATTTCTCTCATTCTTTCCTCAGGATCTCAGCTTGCATTCAGTCACCTCATAGATGCTAGATCTGCTTTGTCAGATTCAAATCCCAGGGGAAGCCTGCACTACACCTTTCCCACATAGCCTCAGTAGGAAACTGGTCATGGAGGTTAGATCTTCCTCCCATACTATATTTCAAAGAGAAAACACAGTTTCTACTACAATAAGTAAATACTTTTTTTTAAAGCCACAGCAAAACCCTTATTTAAATGTTTATATGCAGTGAACAAAACCTTTTTTTTTTTTTTTTTAACATACAGAATAAGCAATGTGCCAACCTACTCATTTCCCTTTAACTAATTCAAGACATCTGGTGACCATTTGCTAATGGAAACTAGTCAACAAGTTTATACTTTGTCAACGGATCTGTTTTTATATGCTGAGAAGTTTGGCTTATTGAATGTGTTTCAGTTAGGTTGTATAGAAAAACACAAACCAGTTCTCTTACTGAGAAAACATTGAGTTTTATTTTCAAGTCTTTTATATTTTCTCCCTTTTCTGTATAGCAGTAGCATTACATAATTTTTCCTATTTAGTACTTTCTTGAATATTGCAGCATTCTCTGCTGTGTCTTAGTCTCACATAATAATACTCTGCTTTAAAATAGAAGCCATGATGCCTGACTGAATTATCTTCAGCCCAAATTCTTCATATAAGGAAATAGTTTAAAAAAAAAATTGTTCTTACCATATACACTGCAACAGGAACCAAATGTGCCTTTATTCTGAACTGAAAAATGTTATGATACGTAAAAATTTGTTAAACACATATGATAACACCAGTTAAAAAAAAAAGGTAACAAATAAATTATTCTATATTTCTTATGTCGATTGACTCTTTCAGAAGGACTGTCAATCAAAATCAGGACCAGGTGTTGTCAGTTTGTGGGGGGCATGACACATCTAAAAGCAATTAACCAAGGGTGGGGAGAGGAATGGACAGTAGAAACTTAACCAATACCGACCAGTTTGCCAATGTATTTATTGGACAGTTTAGATAATCTATAGTGTATTCTACTTCTTGGAGAGCTACTTAAGTTTCCATTTTTGCTATCACTAAATTTCTTAAAATAGATAACATACCTGGATAACCAGGTATGTTCTGTCAGCTCAAATGGACCAAGTACTGCCTTTTGCCTTTTGAAAATTTGTCCTAGCAGGTTTATCATTACCATAAATTGTATAAAACACTGTGGATTCAAAGTATGCTTCTGTGAACATGGCTTTATAGTACAGTGGCAACTTGAGGCAACATAGTTCACTGTTTAACTTTTTACTTGAAGCTGAATATATAGTCAAAGTCTCTTTCCTGAAGAAATCTATGGCTGAAGCAAACTTAATCTAAAATTCTCCAATACCTTCCAACCAGCAGTAAAAAAGAGAACTTGTTTTTGTGATCCTGCCAGTAGTACTCAGAGACACAGATCTTCCACAAACAGTTCTATTAAAACTTCCTAGGGACCAACAAGGTCAAAAGTGAGTAGGCAAGTACTGGAAATACGCATAGCTACTCTTTAGGAAATGTTTAGAGAATGGAGCAGAGTGGGTGAAAACATGAGATCCGAGTCACGGGCTAGGGTGCAGAAATGTACACTATGCATCCGTCACCATTAAGAATGATGGATAGCTGAGCGCTTCTGAAGTCAGGAGTTATCTGCACAGCTTGCAGTATTCACTGATGCTGAGGATATAATTCATTACATTAAATTAGTAAACCTCTATGCAAGATAAAGGGGCAGAAGAAAGGGTTTACTATTTTAAGCCAACCATTCCTTCAAAAAAAATCATTGGTTGCACTACGTTTGTATATACAACATTTTTTATTTTGTTTACTCCTTTACATTAGAATAATACCGTAGTAGAGCTGATAGCTGACTTGGAGTTCCTTTATCCTGCTGTTTAAATACAAGGCTATTCATTTCCTGCAGAGGTTTGGTGTTTTTTGGTTTGTTTGGTTTTTTTTTAAAATCAACTAGCTAATAACCATCTCTGGTAATTAATTTTGGAAAAGTGATTAAAGTCAAAAAAAAAGAAGAAAATCATCTTTGACCTACATTACAATCAACCACTCACTGCGTAACTACATGAAATATCAAAGTCAGTTCTAAAGTTAGCTTGCACAAAAGTCAGAAAGACAAAATGATGGGACTGCAGTTGAACTGAAAGCTTTTTAATAGAAATAAGATCCATAATAAAATAGAAAATTTTCATTCTTATGATTCTCTTATGTCATGTCTAAGCTGAAATCATTAGCATGCATCATACCTTGGAGCAAGATGGCAAGTTTTAATTACTGAATGCAATTTCACTGGGATTATTGATAAATACAGATTTTCTGTGTGGTTTCAGATACAGATGTGTGATCATATGCCAAAAAAATGGGAAATTGGGTTGCTTTGCAGATGTACTGCTGAGGGAATTACTGGTAGTTTGTTGTAGTTCACATAGGAAAGCGGGATGTAGAACATTTTAATTTTTAGATCTTCACATTAAGGAACAGATGTGTCTTTTCCCTGATAAAATATACTGCATTCACTCTAAAACTCAATGCACATAAACATTTCAGAGCACTGAAGCTTTTTAATAAAAATTTGGGGCTTAATTAAAATTTTAATAATAATTAGTACCATTGCAAAAATATCAGCCAGCATTAGAGTTGTAGTGGGCAAAGATTGCTTGCCAAGAAGTCCAAGGCCATTCTGCTTTGTATGAGAAATAGCAGGACCAAGGCAGTGATTGTCCCCCTGTACTCAGCCCTGGTGAGGCCACACCTCAAGTTCTGTGTCCAGTTTTGGACCCCTCACTACAAGAAGGACATTGAGGGGCTGGAGCGTGTCCAGAGAAGGGCAACAAGAGCTGATGAAGGGTCTGGAGCACAAATCTGATGAAGAGTGACTGAGGGAGTTGGGGTAGTTTAACTGGGAGAACAGGAGGCTCAGGGGAGACCTTATTGCTCTCTACAGCTCCCTGAAAGGAGGTTGTAGCAAGGTGGGAGATTGATCTCTTCTCCCATATAACAACTGAGAAGACAATGGCCTCAAGCTACAACAGGGTAGGTTTAGATTAGATATTAGGAAAAATTTCCTTACTGAAAGAGTTGTCAAATACTGGAACAGAGTGCCCAGAGAAGTGGTGGAGCTACCATTCCTGTAGGTATTTAAAATACCTTATTCAAGTTGTGCTTAGGGACAAGTTTTAGTGGTGGACTTGGCAGTGCTGGGTTAATTGTTGGACTCCATGGTCTTAAAGGTCTTCTCCAACATAAATTATTTTATGATTCTATGATATTTCTGTTTAAATTTTGGAAGAGGTGTTAATAGCAGCTATTGATACCAAAAGAGTCACAGTCTGTTGGAGAGTTGCAGTAGCAAAAAAAAAAAAAAAAAAAGTGGAAGAAGATAAAATATTATTTCTCATCATAAGAAGTTCAGCTGGTAGAGATGTGACAGTATCAGCTGATGAGCTGGTAGAAAAAACTGCAGAAGACACTGTAATGAAGCAAGAGACATCAACTTAACACTATGTGTTAAGTGTAGTTGCAAATTATGTACTTAGGAAAATACAGGTTGAGATGAACAGTTAGTTCACTATCTAGGCCAATGTACTGGTTTGCAGTAGTGCAACCAACTTAATTTTGAGTTTGTGTTAAATAATAGATATTTATTGAAATAGCTGTTCATATCACCCTGTGTTTCCTGCATACAACCTCCAAATCTAGTTCCCTCAAACTCCAAACTACTTAAACTATCTTGTCTCGCATGTGTTATTGCAGAGATTCCTACAAGATGGTGATGTCAGCTCTTGCTTCTCATTGGCACCATCCAAACACTATCACAATAACTTTCAAATTATTTGAGTTTTCAGACTAGCATCAGGAAAGAGTTAGAGGCTCTTTTCAGCTTTGTTTTAAAATACCATTTGCAGTTGAGCTTGCCATCTGGTGATGAGAATTTCTCCATGCTATTCGATTCATAATGCCACCAGTCAGTACTGCTGAACAGAGAGGAAAAATAGCAATGTATAACTCAGGCAACATTCATTTCTCATTAGGCCTCTTCCACAGATGGTAAAGCACAGCACCACATTTCCTGTCCCACTCATCTTCCATGAAATGCTATTGGTGTCTTCATGATGCTTGTAATCACCCCTTATTACCCAACTTGTGCTTTTAGCACCATGACCTTACCTACGGTTTATTTTTCCATATGCTTTCAAAAGACAAAGTTACTTGGAAACCTGTAAATTGTACATTTTTCTGGTTTTCTATGTTAGAAAAAAGAAACTGGAATCAGTGCAACCTGCTCATTCCTAGCTCTAGGGAGGAACTAAGAGCTGGCTTTACAGTCAGATATATGTTTCAGAAATGCAAATTAACAACAGACTTACAAAAGCTGTAAGATACAGAGCATGACATACTTACGAAGGAACAGTTTTCCAGCTCCAGTTTTACCTAAAAGCTAGCATTTCTTTCCACCTGCTTTCCCTTCCACACGCTTATTAGGTCATATAACTTTAGGAGCATTAGTCTTTCAGTTTAGAAGGACATTTAAGCAAGTACTCAAGTCCCTCTCTGAAAGCTCTGCTAGTTCTTCACAAGACACTGAGACATTTACAGGCTTAAGGCCTTTGTTGACTCAAGATGAACATGACTACAAGACTAGCAAGAAAAGAAGACTTAGGACTTAAGAGAAATCTTTCTATAAGGACAGAAAAGGTAGCATCCAAACATCTACCCTGAAAGCTCTGCACATCTTGAAAGAAATTAATGCATCCAGAAAATGGGGACAAGATTTTAGCTTATTTCTGCTTTTATAGCCTGAAAAAAATTCAGTTGTCCCTTACACAAGAAAAAGACTGTACAATACCTTGTAAAAGTCTCTCTTCTTTTTGTTGTGATAAAGTATAGTCAACTCATAAATAAATTTAAAAAAAAAAAATCACTCTACCTCAAATCTGATCTATTACAGTAAAGATCAGAGCTGCTGAAAAATTTAGGGTTGGGATGCTGTGACGTTTTCAGTTTCTCTATGAAGTAAAAAAACACAAACTGACTAGACAAACAATAGCCAATCACATTTTATGTCAAATACATACTCTTTCATATTATACTATTCATGTTGTCCAGGGTCCACACTCAGGAATCTTGACCTTTTCGGAAAGGATAAGCAGCAATCAACACTTTGTTTAAAAGAAAATTCTAGATTAATTGGGTCAAGGACAGAATGAGCTAACAGCCTAAGAACCTGCAAAATTACTGTAATCACTTTCAACATTAAAAAAACAAGGATGAAATTAAAATGGAGCAGTGACTCTAATGCTCTTCTAAAAGAGCTAGCAAATTTTGTCAGGGTGGTGCTGAAGAAAAACAAGAGTTGTATTCAGGAGAACAGACAACAGCTTTTCATATCATTCCATTGGTAGAAACTGATGCAATACTGCTCCTTCATGCTGTGCTTGGACCATAAAGAAGTCAGTACTTTGACATGGCCATGTCTCAGACTTTTTCCCTGGTGCAAGCTTCCCAAAGACTAAAATGTCCTTAAACTTAAAAAAAACCTCACCAAACAAGGAAACAAACAAAGGAAAAAAAAAAAAAAAACCCAAAAAAAAAAGAAACACCCCAACCAACCTAAACCAAACCAAATCAAAACCCACAGGTATTTTATTAGAGTAGGAAGAACATGTCTCTTTACACAGAGACACTCAGAATGACTAAATGAATCAGAATCGCATCAACCAAAAAAAATTATTAGGAACTTGCAGCCATAATGGACTGCTAGCTTCTAGACCCCTCTCAGCCCCTTCTTTCTCTGACAAGCTGTTTTCCCTCAAGAATGCACCGTCTCACCTACCCGCTCTCCTAAAAAAGAGCATAACATATAGATGTGGCATTATGCATCACAAAGTCTTTACTACAGTAAAATTAGGCTGGAGAAACTACAAAATCTTGAGCATGGCTTAATATTGCTAATGTCAATAGCATCTGTTTGCTATGCATAAAGGAGTTAAGGTTTTATGGAAATGTTTGTAAGATCAGGTCTAATAATGAAGACTGACAGCTGAATTATGAAGATGGACTTCAGCACAATTAAAAGGGGGATGTTCACAAGTTAATCACTCAAAGAAGAAGAGACTTTTCTGTAGTTTTGCTCCATGTATGATCTGATTATTATTTCATGAAATGCTGTTTTGTTCTAAAGCTTTTATGAGTTAGAATACTGCACTGTTGTTTTGTGGGCTAGAGTTAATATTTCTCAAAGTAACTTATATGGAGCTGTGGATTGGACATGTGAAGAAAATAGTCTTGATAACACACTGATATTTTAGTCATGATGAACAGTGCATACACGGTTCATTCTCGTTCTCATTCTGGCCTGTCAGCAAGTAGCCTGGGGGTGCACAAGAAGTTGGCAAGGGACATAGCCAGCACAGATGATCCCAACAAATCAAAGGGATGTTCCCTACCACATGGTGTCATGTACCACAAAAATATTGGTGGGTAAGATTGCTTGGGCTGCAATTGTTCAGGGACTGGCTGGGCATTGGTTGACTGGTGATGAGCATTTAATCACTTAATTTGGTTTGCTGTTTTGTTTTTTTTCTTTTCTTAAGGTTTAGTGTTTTGGGGTTTTTTTATAATTTCTTTGTTTGGAGGACATTTTTTGGTGGGGGGTAGGGGGAAGACTTGCAGGGAAGGCTCTGTGTGTGTGTGTGTGTAATTTTTACTGTGAAACTGCCTATCTCAGCCCATGAGTTTCATCTCCTTTACCTTTCTGATTCCTCTCTCACCTCACTGAGAGGAAGTGAAGGAACAGTTGTGTGGTGCTTAGCTGCCTAGCACGGTTTAGCCACAACAAGTACTATTTGCCAATTTTAAAGTACTCGAGAAACACTAAAGGGTTTGTTTCACATGATTTCTTCAAGTAGCTGAATGTAGTGTTTTAGTAATTAACTTTTTAAAATGCTATTAGGTGATGTTCTGTGTTATAGTGGCTTACAGCATCATGGCATATAATTGATTTGTAAAACAAATATTGTAAAGACTAATTTCAGGGCTACCAGAGATCAAGTGGGTTACTACTTGATACCTCTGGATATACCTCTGGATAGCTAAACCCTAGCTAGAGAGCTCTTTCCTAGGACCTTGTACAGGTGAATTTTGAAAATCTCTAAGGATAAAGGTTCAACACACTCTGAGCCCTCCTTCCAGTGCTTCTAAATGAGGAAAGTTCCTTCTTTATGTCCTGTTGGATTTCCCCTTTTGTAAATTTTGGCCTTTTAATCTCTTTGCTTTTGCTGTGTGGATCTGAGAAGAGTCTGGATCCACCTCTACAGTCCTCCCTTTGGATAGTGAAAAGATAGAATGAGACATCAAGAGCCTTTTGCTTTTCAGCCTAAACAAATACAGAAGTTTCTTTTTTTTTCATCCTTCAAAACTCTCAGATTCTCTTTTGCATGGTTTCTACATACTGTCTGAGCCTCAGACTTCACAAAAATGTTCTGTTTGAATCAGTCTTTGCATTTGTGTTTGTTGATGTTCATGGGATGCCTGAAGTCCAGTTCCTTCTGTTTGAACCAGTCTTTGCATTTGTGTTTGTTGATGTTCATGGGATGCCTGAAGTCCAGTTCCTTCAGCTTGTTGAGGTCCTGATGAACGAGGCTCTAAACCCATCCGAGTGTACTACTTCAGAGAATAAGCTGAGATCATGAGAATATATAGATGTGCAGGCTTAGTTAAATATGATCCTTATTCATTCTTAACATACTTGTATCTCAGATGATCCCCAATGTAGGAATGAAAACTGGAAGACAGTAATTTTCTAAATAGCATCCAATCTACGGAAACATCACTACAATGTGGAGACAGATTGATGGACATAGAGAATCAAATAATAAATTAACAATGGTATGTGAAACAGATGATGATGAAAGCATAACAGGACCAAACCATTAAAATGTCTCTCTAGTTATCTTGTGTACCTGCTCTCAAGCTCCTTTTTCATCTTTGTAGATGGACTGTGTAAATAAGTATGCTAGTTTGGAGATGCTTAAACACTATAAAAAGAAAAATAATAAATTACCTGAGACAGACATTCTTTCAAATGAAATTTTTAAGGAGGAAAGATGGAAAGAGACACAGGAATTTTACAGAGAGGTTTACATAGCTTTTCAGAAGAAAACATATATCTTTGTGATATTAAACATCTTTTTTTTTTTTTTTTAATTCTAGTGAAGTATTACTGGCTAGAACTGGCTGGACAATGACAATTTAGTTCAGTGAGAAAATCTCAGGTGGCAAAATATGTCATTCTTCCACCTTGAAATTGTGTCAGGTATGCTTTTTTTTTGAAGTGATCCAATTTTCTGAACCTTTTAATCATTCTCCTTATTTCTCAAAGTGACCAGAAAACCCAGCTGTGTTTCAAAATCTCTCTTATTGGGAACTTCATCAATATCAGTGGCTCCATAAATTGTGTTTGCCTTTAGCTGAACAGCATATTCAAGACCAAAGGACATATTTCTTTTAAAAGCATCCACTGCTATTAAAAAATGTAGGCAAGAGGAAAACAAATCAAGGGGGAAAATTATTCTCAGACTTGTTTAAAAATTATTTTGCGTTGCATCAGAGGATTCAGTCATGCATTGTGCTATGGGTATAGGGGTTGAAAAAGAAAAATCCCTGCCCCAAATTTAGATGAAAAAAAAACCTAATCCACTGTGTTCTACTCTAGGGAAAGACTGCAACATACAGGTGCTGCTATTCGAGATGGGCATCCCTGGAGAAGAGATTCATACAGCCAGTCATATGAGTTTCTAATAGTTGGGGTTAATGTATCTGTGTTACCTACCTTGCAGCTCAGCTGCCTGTGACCAAAGGTCTAGCTTTTGTACAGCAAAACTCTAACCATGGCTAGGACTGCTGAGGCAACAGTTTTGCAATTAGAGAAATAGGAAGAAAGTAGATTTGATTTGCACCCTGCAATATACAGTAAACACAAGTAAGACTGTTATGTAGGGAGTAGATGCCAACACAAAGATTAAAGAGGAGATAAGCAATAACCCAAAATTATATGGAATAATACAAAATACTACAAGAAAAAACACTCGTATAAGACAACTTCATAGCTCTGAAGCTCCATTTCATGGAACAGAAGATGCCAAACCTTTCCTATCAGATTAGCTACTGTCTGCTAGCAAAGATGTTGGGTGTCTCAAGTATGACATGACAAGTTGGACGTCTGAAGTACACTTAAATAAGTATACAAGTGCTTAGCCTAGTCCTTATTAATGCTAGTTACCATTTGTGTGTGATATACGATCAATGACAGCTTTATACTTTGAAGTTTTATACGGCAATCTTCAGAGTCTTTCAGTACATGCAAAGAGATGCCCCAAAACAGTGACACTGAGAGAGACAGATGGTTACATCAGTTGCTACTGCTGATGTCCCAGTTGAGCACTGAGAATAAATTTAATTTGGTTTTGTAAGAACTGCAGTAACATTCCTAGACACAAGTGGAGGCATAAATAAAATTTGGTGACCTCAGGAGTAAATCTCTTCTGAGGTAATTCTGAAGTCATTAGTAAGATATATGTGTGTCATGGGGGAGCACTTTGAATGACAGAGAGGGAAAATTGATCCTCGGAGTTCTTACAATCTGTTTGGGCAAGTAAGTTAGAACTTTTAAGGTTAGCATAGAGAGTACTACAATAAAGAGATGTATGTGGATCATTTACAAGTTACACACAGTAAAAAAATATACATTATTTCAGTAAATAAATAAACAAAAAATAAATATGATAAAATGCTTACCTGCATGGACATGCTGGCATGTAATGAGGTAATGTATTGCACTGTCAGTCCATTTGAACATTTGCTATATGCACCATTCAGAATTCATCCATCAGCAAACCTATTAAAGATTTCCATATCTCTGGTGAAATGGATGCACAGAAATCTGAGAATTTACTGAAAATTGTTTTGGAGCAACTAAAAGGTTAGTTGTTGTAGGCAAGAAAATCTGTTCAGCATGCGAATTGACATAATCATGCAGCAGAGAAAAAGTAAGTTACATAAACTTGATGCAGGTTAGGAAAGACAAATAATGAGTGTTGCAAATAGGCCACCCTTAAGCACAATAATGGTCTGTGCTGTTAAACTCATAACCTAAGGGCCACACCTAATTTTCATGTGCATTGAGATTTATGTCAGGAAGGTAAACTCCAGTTGCTGGTACATTGCCCCAGATCTGATTACTGCTTTTTTTTGTAAAATGGAGGAGGAGGATGAATGTCACAATGTATCTTTATTTATATTTAAGCAACTCCCAACAGAAGACCTCACTCGTATAACAAAATGGAATATAAATTGTGTATACATTTATATGTAGCAAACATAACACGATGGACCTGCTCAGAATCTGGTTTGGACTCAAGAAGTAAAAAGGAGAAATTGCTTTGGTGTTTAATGAAATCTGTGATATGTATTCATGTAGTCTTTCCCACATAATTACGGAAGCATGAAACATTTACTTTGTATGTGCTCATGCGTTCTTTGATAGCGGTAAAGCACTTTTAGGACTCATGTCTGTGTTACTTGTGTTGAACCACAGCCAGTGAATCCCCATCTGGCTTGGCAGTTCAGTCATTGGGAAAGGGAATTGGAATGGATTAAAAGAATTAACTATGGGACTGAGTGCATGAAAGATTACAAAAAAGACATGCAGTCTTCTAGCAGTAGCTTGAAAAACAGTTGTTCCAGTCCTGTACCTATAGGGCTTCTTAATAATGCCTTACAGCCAGTCACTTCCTGTGAGAACCTTTAAAGTCACAATAGACTTACCAGTGTCCTGGTGTCAGCCCTGCATTCCCTTTCTCACAATGTTGAGGAAAGGAAGTTGAATGGATGTGATGGAAATACTTTGTTGCTGTCTCCCTGACTCTGAGGATGTTCTATCAATTAGTTCGCAATTCAAATAATATCTGAATATATTGAGTTGAGAGGAAATATTGGAATTATATATATCAAGTTTTGAACATTACTTTGGGACCTAAGAGAGAGTTACTCATACTTTGTGTGCATCAGAAAAGTTCAAATGACAGACTTTGAGGTAACTATTTTTTTAATCTAATTATTAAAATAATTCTTTCTAGTTAAAGAATATAATACACAATTCCACATACTAGAGAATTAGTAATAAATCCTTCTGTAACTATGTAGAAAGTTCATTCTTCCAAGTGGTTTTTCATGGTGCTGTTAACAACTCTATTACTAATTAGTGTTTTGCAAGATGTTTTTTGTACTACAGACACACATTTATACTATGCAATTAGATATTATTTTCAAGAAAATATGAGATGGAATTGCAGGTTTCTAATAACTCTAAAGTCATGATAATTGAAGGCAGCAAGGAAAAAATAAAGGAATAAAGTTACTCTGCAAGGCAGGGAAATCCCTTAAGAAAATTATACTGCATAGAATACAAAGCTTTTCAAAGAAAAAATGTTTTTGTGAGACACTAAAAACAGTGAAAAATTCTGTCTTGAGCTATGAGACACCAGCAATCACTTTCAAGAAAAAAACAGGGCAAAACAGAAGAGAGAAGAAATGTGGTGCCACCCAAAGCAAAGGATTGTATGCATTAGGTCTGTAAATGTCACTCATTTTCAGACTGCAAGTATATAAATTAATTGCAACATACGTTTATCTCTAGTATTCAAACCTTATACAAAATTTCTTGCTTTACTAGCAAAGTATGTAAAATAAAAAGCACCATGAAGTTCTAAGATGCCCAGCTATAAAAGCTAATGAGAACTATCTGCAGTAAGCCAGGACAGAACTTTATGAAGACAGTTTTTCTTCTCAAAGAAGACAAGGACCCTGAAAATTACAGTTCCCTTTATTTTTGTTCATTCTTGTCTTCTTCCTGTTTTGCCGTAAGAGCAACAATTATTTTCAGCATGTTATTTTTTCTTACTAGAGAAAGCACAAAGCATTGAAGAAAGAACGTGTCTCCCTTCAGGTAATACCAAAACATAAAGTAACACTATTTTAATCTTGGCCTAGTTGAAGATCAAGGAGACCAGTAATGGATCAGTGTTTTTGTAAGATCATACTATTTCCCATTTAAAGGTTCACGAAATACCATGGCTAAATGACAGGTTTGAACTTCCTGATGTTTGCCAGACCCATCCAGTTGTGTTCTTCCAGCTCTGCTTTGAAAAATAAAAAAATCAGTCTCTTCTCCTGAAATAGCATTGGGAAGAGCTCCCTTATAATCCTGTAACTCTAGTAGCAATCTAACATGCATCTCAGTTCTGCCTTCAGGTGGACATAAGGGGATCAAGCTTTCCTCCTTTGTAAGACTAAGCAGAGATAAAACACTACTGAGTCATTAGTGAACAAAGAACACATTAGAGCAATCATCTCAGGCAGTAAATCACTTTGCACACCGTGCCACAGTGATGCTTATTAAACACAAAACACTCAGTCCACCCCATATTTCAGCTGAAGAACTGCCACTGAGAACAATACTACACCAGTAGTGAACTTGACCTAATGTCCTTGGAAAGATCCCTTCAGAGTGCTATTTCTGCAAAGAGAAATGGCATAGATACAGCGGTGAGACACAGAGGAAGGAAAAGGGAAGTAGTTCAGACCTTTTTATATGGACAAAATTCACTGATTATTATGTCCTGGAGATTTCTTCCTCTTTTAATATTTAAAAGTTCAACTCTTAATTCTCATATGGGCACTTGGTTGCTTTAAAATATATTCCATAGCTAAGCAGATTGAAAACAGAAAAGCATTTTCCCTCACCCAATCTCATAAAAATTTGTTTTGTTGAAGCAGAGAGAATAATATGGCCTTCTATATAATCTTTGCAAGAGTATTGAAAGTTTGACTTACCAACGAGTTCTTAAAAAATCAGTGAATTTCTCAGAGAAGTACGTTTCTCCTGATAAAAGGTAAAAGAAGAGGACAGGGGAAAAAATATTGTTATCAGAGCACCAGTTGAGTGAAGATACTTCATAATGGCAATACAGAAGATTAGAGGGCTGGAACACTTCTCCTGTGAAGAAAGGGTGAGAGTGTTGGTGTTGTTCAGCCTGGAGAAGTGGAGGCTCTGGGAACATCTTAATGCAGCCTTTCAGTACTTAAAGGGGACTTATAGGAAAGACAGGGACAAATGTTTTAGCAGGGTCTGTTGTGGTAAGAAAAAGGGTGAAGGTTTTAAGTTGAAGAAGGGTCGATTTCAACTAGATATAAGGATGAAGTTTTTTACAATGATGGTGATAAAACACTGGAATGGCTTGCTCAGGGAGGTGTTGGATGCCCCAACCCCATGAACATTCAAGGCCAGATTAAATGCAGCTCTGAGCAACCTGATCTAGTTGAAGATGTCCCTGCTCAGTGCAGGGGGCTTGAACTAGATTTTTTTCTGTGCTACATAAAAGTAGAATAGTTACCCAGGTTGACTGACTGAGAGAACTTTTCCCCTCCAGACTTTTTTCTGATTTTACTTTTTTCAGAGGGAGTTGTGGCAGGGTGGGGAGAAAAATGCAGTGTTTAAAAGGTGCTGGTTTAAACAGACACTCTTCACAACTCTGAAGACAATGTAATAAACCCCATCAAAATACCCACTAGACAAGGAAGCATAGCTGGATGGATTTCATGGAAGGGTCAGTAGAGGCAGGCAGCTTCTACAAATTAATTTCTATTTTTATGTGTTGAATAAATATCTAGAACGGAAATGAAAAATTCAGATTTAAAAAATATTGCAAAACACGGAAGTGTTGAAGGCATGCTGTCAAGAGACTGATGAAAATGCTTATAAATACAATGAACTTTTTCCTGCCTCACACTCCACTTGCCAAAACAAATGAACTAGAACTCAGATCAAACTTCTCACTCCACTATTCCTTTGATTTTTGAAAAGTTAAAATAAGATGTCTTATCCTCCCTTCTACCAACACTTTTTTCAGATACTATTGCATTCTCTTGACTCTAATGCAAACAAATCTGATGACTAATTGTCTGTTATTTTTTTCCAGATAGCTGTTGCCTAAATCTTCTGTTATCTTTATCTCTTACTGTTTTCAAGGTCCCTTGTTTAGCTAGTGTCCAGTCTCTTGACTTACTGTTATTCAGATTTTGAGTTCTTCAGAACACTTGAGTAGATGCACTGGATTGGGTACACCAAAGCCTGCTATCAAGTGGACATTTTTTGCTTAATTTATGACCATGCTGCATAAAAATATTGCAGAACCTTTGCTAACACAATCTGCTGTTTCACTAAGCATTTTTAAAACAACCAGTCATCAAGGTAGCTAAGCATGCCAACATATTTATACTTTTAAACATTTTTCTAAAATGGAGCAAATGTATATACCTTTAATGCTTCTTTCACTGTTAATAATGAAAAAAACTTCAAAGTAGAGTAATATAGATCAGTAAATGCTACAATTGAAGAAAAAAAGACTATTTTGAGTAGAAAGCCTTTTCTCTGGCATATGTCTTAACTACAGCTGTAGCTAGCTCAGAAATGCATTTGGAAGTGTACACCATGTGGTATGGGGCTGATGATAGACAAATTAGCACACTGTCAAGATTGAAGATGAGAAATTTTCTTATTCAGAGTGACAGAAGAATGATTAACATACAGTAGGGAACTAATGTCTCCTAATGAACGCAAAAGATGTGCAAGAAGCCTTGATCTGTGTGGCTCATTGAAATCTCAGTTTACCATCAATTCTAACAGGAAGAAAAATAGAAAAGGAACTGAAAAAGTTTTTGATGTTTCATTTTCAAACTGAGAAAATAGAGAAAGAAACAAAAAAATTTCTGTTTCACTTCATCCTTTTCTGTTTAGATTGTGTTTGCTCTTTCTTGCAAAATGAAAAGTTATCAGATAAAAACAATGGTAACAGGAAAAATTCATTTAAACAAGGTTTTTAGCTCTTTCAGTCTGGAGGTAAAAAGAAGATAAAGGGTACAAAATCTGATGAAAGTTAAAATTGCAAAAGATTGCTGTGATACTCAACAGTTCTTTGTTATGGTTTTTGATTTTATGGCAAACTTAGCTGAACATCAGAATTTTATTCAGGTGTACCCAAAATGCTCAGAAGGCAGAGAAAATACTCTGAAAAGCAAATTCTGTAAAGGGTTTTTCTCTTGTCCATTATCTCTTCTTGTTTTCTGTGAGTTCTTTTGATTAGGGCTTGAAGTAAAACACAAGAGGCAGTATATGTTTCTTCGATCTCAGTTGTTTATTAAAACTCATCTGTAGCATAGCTACACAGAGGCTGCTCTCAATGGTAACAAGGTGAGAAATGGCCTTGAATATCAGTTCCCAAGGTTAGTTATATTCCAAGCTGTCCAATTATCTAATTCCATGTAAAGTATTTTTAATTATAACCCAATAACTAACTATCCATTTTCTGCATTTCGGATTTTTTGAACCAATACCAGAAAACCCAGATTTGTGAAGAAGAAAGAAGAAAGAGGAAGTACAAACCTGTGCCTAAGCGCCTCCATATTGTGACACTTGTACTATTATATTCCATAAGCCTAAATTTGTACATTTCTATATATTCCACCCAGTGACATAACTTTAATTATACAATAATAATCTCAGAGTTATCACACAGTTGGGAAATTCTTTCCCAGGGTATAATATCAAATGAAATGTTCTTTTGGGGGTCATTGCTTGTCAGAACAGAAAGAACGAAATTGTCAGAATTCAGGGTTCTAACATCTCCCCCTCCTGTTTGAACCATGAATATTGCTTTACCTGCTTTGTCAAACCATTGTCGGATACACTGAAGCAGACAGGGTATAAAACCATGATGACTATGATGATAATCAAAACATAAACGCCCCATTTCAAAAGCTCTCTCCACAATGGTGTGAGGCTCAACATATCAAACAGATCATCCAACCATGACCCTCTTTCAACCTTAGGCTTGGTAACACTCTCTTCTATTTGCTGAATGCTCCTGTGTATCAATACTGAATGGTCAGAAAGATTCATGCAACACATTCCCTCAAAGTCTTTGCATCTACGTCCGTGCACTAACAAAAGGTAATCTATCTCTGCTCTATTTTGTAAAGTTGCATGTCTTTCACTTTGAACATCTGTTAACATATTGCTCAATACAAGAGAAATGGCATGAGAGTTCTTACTTAACCAACAGCCTCGTTGATCCAATTGTTTCAATTGTTGCTACTCCTGAAGCAACTTGAGGTGAAAATAAAGCTACAGCAAACCTTCTTCCAAAACTCCAAGCTTTAAAATTATCATCACAATCAGGTGTATATTGATCAACAAATCTTTTTTCTCTATGCTTATGTTCTTTTGTCATTTTTATGTTAGGTGTTAGTAAAGTCTCCCAATGCTACATAGTCCACCTTTGGGATTTGATGGTGGCAGACCAAACTCTACCTCCACAAATGAAAAAGTCTTCTTGTGGTAATTGTAAAGGAGCATGGCTGGGTGCTGTGTGCAAGACTGAGGTGAAATTGCACCAAGATGTCGCATTTTTGTACAATGAATGATTTGGAGTGACATCTGTGATTTTCTTTTTATTGTTTTGACTCAGGAGAACCAAATGTTATGCAAAAATCCATTTTTACTGAACCAAGGATTTCCAATTCTTGAGGTTTATAGGGTGTCTTGGGGAGAAATTTAGCCCATGCCTTTGTGGGATTCATAAGGAATCGTGAAAGATCTGAAGAGACATTTTTTGGTATTGGCCAATTGTCTACCGGTAAACCGACCAAGCAGGTTGAGAATGAAAACTTCATTATGGTCAATGGAAAGCTAACTGAGAGTTTGAGAGGTCTTTGGCTTGAATTCCTGAGAGAAACTGCATAGGAAACATTGTAAGAGTCTACCTGAGGTGTGTCAAAAGGTGTGATAGGGGATAGCAAGTATTTTCTTGTTTCTTATTTTCTTTAACTACCAATGATGGATTAAGAATATGTATATGGAATAAGACCTGAGATCTCTCTTTCTCTGAAAGTTCACAGGCAAATCAGATTCAAAATGGTGACAATCAACACTTTCCTAGTGTCTTTTGAATTTTACATTTTTAAAGATTATTCTGAAGTAAAAAAGTACGAGAGTTTGGATTATTCGTTTCTAGTAGCATACAATATGTGAGGCCACTTATCTTAAACCAATGTAATACTATAGCAGTAGCTGCTGTCTAAGCTATCCCTGGTATTAAAAAGAGAAGTCACTCCTTTTGTGAAATTTACTACGTTTGCCCATTCTAGTAACATCCAGTCTCTCACAGAATTGAGTTTGCTTTCTCCAAAACTTGACTGACTAGCTGAGTTTCTTCCCTGTCAACTGATTCTTTTGATCCTTTGAATGAGTAAACAAAAGTCTAGGCAAAAAATATTAAGAGAAATATGTGGGTGAGTAAGCAACTCTCAGCTCTCTCTGCTTAGCACAGGCTAGGGTGTCATGCCAATATGTATTTCAACACGCAGTAAGTATTTCCTACTAGGATATCAAGAAAGCGTACAGAGTTCTGTAGCTACTTAGATTGTATTATATCACATACCTGTCCATTCCAGTAGCACATAATCTTGAAATGAGAAACCTCCACAACAAGTATTTGAGGTTGAACAATTTTTGTGCAAAATATGCTGGAAGATCACAACCGTGTTTTCATTCTTGAGAGAGTGCTATTCAGATTGTATCCTTTTCAGTGCAAAGGCATCTACATTTTGTCTGCATTCTGCCATCTGCAACACCTCCATTTCAGACAGTCAATATCAGCAGCTCACAGGTGTGCAAACAAGCTGGTAAAATAAACTTCGATCTTTGTCAGATCCTAGTGCTATAGGAATGTGTGCTGTATAGTACAGACTTCATGACAGAAAGAGACTTTCCTTTTAACTGACAATACTCATTTTTAAAATTATATTTTCTCTTTAGAAATTCAGCTTCATTGTACCTATTTCCTCTTTTTTAGATAATGTTCTCTTTTAATTATTCTTGCTGGTGCAAGATCCTATACATCACTGAATCTTTCTATTCAGTGGCCTCTTATTTTTCTGCTTCCTCAGTTCATCCGTCTGATTAGTATATTCTAGCCTGTAAAAGAATCCAGGCAAATCTCAAAGCAAAGCTTAAGCAAGACGAAGTGTGTGCACAGATTCCCTGTGTCCCTTTGAAATAACGGCCATAGGTTGTCAATAAAGAAGAAGTTTCAGACAGATATCTTATTAATGCAGTTTCCCTTTCTTTGTTAGCCAAATAGATATTACATGACTGGTTTTTGTTTTTGTTTTTTTTTCATTTTCTTACCCTGTAAAGGGCAGTAGCAGCAATTAGCAAAGATACTAGAATGGAGTGTGTGCAGAAATAGTGGGGGGTGTGATGTCATTGCAGATTCTCAGTTAGCATTGTCAAACAGAGAATGCTTTGTCCCTCATCAGAATATGTATCATGGAACACACATCTAAAGATCTAAAGGCTGCTGATTTGGAATCAAGGGCAATGTAAAAACTAGTTTAAAAAGCTGTGCTTTGTATAGAATCATTACCAAAGAAGCATTTCTTTGCCTTGAAATGGAAGATTTAAAAATTTTGTAATATTTATTAAGTTTTTCATGAGCTTAAAATTCACGAGAAACATCTCTTTACATATAAAATAATTTTTAAAAAAATTATATGTGAGAAAAACAATAAACTCTCTTTTTACAGATGGAGTAATAAAGGAGCACTGTTTGTGAACAATATCTACCTTTCTTATCATGAATATGTGCTTACTTACACATCCAATCAACTGGATAATAGAAGTGATTTTCTGATGGCCAGTTATGAAATTCTGATAAACTTAAATAATTAACTAAAAAAATACATAAGATGTCTTTGATTTTAGTGTTCCAACTTAGATATTTTGTGTTTCGGGGGAGAATCTAGTTTCCAGGTTTAGATGGTTACATGATGTTCTCCAGTAAGAGAAACAACAGTTTTCTCACACAGAGAAAGGAACATATTGCAAAGATTTAGAGGCAAAAAAAGTCCCAGTTTTCCCTTATTATCTGGCTCTCCACCCCAGGAAGTACAACTTACTGCTATTTCAGCCTTCTGTTTAATTATGCTTACTGTAGCTCATGAAATAACAAGGAGTAACAAGGTCACTTGAGGTCAGATATTTTGGTTATTACTCGCAAACTGTGTCACATTAACTGGACAGAATATTGGAAAATATGGAACACAATAATGACAATCTATTTAAATTTGACAGAGGTGAGATAAATCCAGTGCAAAAATTATTCTGCATTTCCTATCAAACAGAAAAGGAAAACGTGTACAATCAAAATTGTGTTATCTCAGAATTTTGCCCCCCTACAGAAAGGTTATTCTATTTTCATTATTTTCTGTACAATTTTTTTAAACTGTGTTTGTCAACATTCTGTTTTCAATCAGTTGGTCTTGTCTGTGCAGTTTCCCTGTATGAAATTGCATATTTACTCCATTAAAATTATCCTACTGGAAAATGGCTTATTTTAATTTGATGGTTTAGTTCTGATTTCAGATTATTTCAGATTTTAAAACCAATTCTTCTTTTTATTCTGACTTGTTTTATATCCTTGATAGATTGCAATAGATTGTTGTGAAACACATATTTTTGATTTAGTTTTCTTAACTGAAACAAATTTTCTTTTGTTATTACACTTAACTTTTGTATGTCGTAAGTTTTTTACCATCACTGATATGAGAAATAAAAAAAAAATTGAAGTTCCATATTGTATGTACTGTTTTGTGAATTTGGATTTCTCATATCAATAAGCATTGAATATGTATTTAATTTAGTGCATTAAATAGTCTTGAACTCTGAATTGGAATCTATTCCAAAATGTTTCTCGCAGTTGACTGGCTTAGAATCAATTTGTGTGTTCCCTTGAGCTAAAACCTCAAATCTATTATCTTCACTTATTGATCATGTGTATAGAGGAGCAGAGCAGAACACTTTTGGTTTTCCCACTCAGATGAGTAGTGTTCATCATCATTTCAGAGAACTATTCCAGGAACTCTTCCTGGATATAAGCCAATATAATTTACAAGTCATTAAAATCAACTAGGTGATGTCAGGGTAGCAAGCATTGTCCTTTAGAAGACCTAGGCATCATATGCCTAATGTTTATGTTATTTACCCAAATGGGACAAAATTTCACTAAGGCAAAGATATTTCTTTCCACTGTATAACATGGGTCAAAAAAGTTAAGAATATTTGCCATAGCTTTTTGAGAAATTAAGTTTTCTTCCTCACTATGTATTCCAAGCTCACAGCTGTCCCTAACATAACTAAGTCCTGGAGCATTAAAGGTAGAGCTGGAAATACAGCACTGCAGCATCCTCACCCTCGTAGATGTAGCTGAGTCTAGCAATATATGTAAATAGCTTTCTATATGTAGAACCATATGTAAACTTCTTCACAGTCAGGGATAATAAAAACATTGGGGAGTGGGGGAACCTTTAAAATTACTGATGTATTCAATTTGTAGGTATGGAGAAAGTACATCCATTTTTACCCGTAACTTGATTTGTTATTGATGTTGCTCTGTGAAGCAGAGAAACCTGAAGTAGAATTAAATCTAAAATAAAGAATTTATTTCAGTCAAAATGATAGCTGTGCAACCAAGCTACAAAGTTCGGTTGGATGTTTTTGTAAATTATGAAATATTCATCACTTCTTCAAAGGTTGCACATGGCTTAGAAAATATTATTAAATAAATCATACATCTTCTTCCTAACTGCATATTTGATTCTTCCTTACCATATGCATTTCTATTTCACGTTGTCATTATTATTGTTCATTTAGTTTTAGCTGAGACTGCATGATTTTCTATTATGGAGGTGATAGTAAGGATATTATAAACATTTGCTTTTATACCAATGTAAATCGTTGCTGCATACAAATCATGTTTCTATTTTCTATTCTACATGTCTGTTCTTAAAACACTGGTAAAAAGAAATTTGAAAAAAAATGTTTAGAAGAAAGTATCAAATTTCTCAATTTAAAAAAGAAAAAGTCAACATTCATTTATATTAATGAATTACAGGAGAAAATTAAAAACAAAACAAAACTAAACAGTTGTATTGTGTTTGTATGGTCCTATTTTCATAGGGAGGGAGCTACAGGGGTGGCTTCTGTGAGAAGCTGACGGAAACTTCCTCCATGTCCAGCAGAGCCAATGCCAGCCACCTTCATGATTGTAGTGGTTTAACCCTGGTCAACGGCCAAGGCCCCACTAGGACTGCTTTTTTCCCCCCTTCCGAATTGAACTGTGTTACTAAACTCATGATAAGAAATGCTGGTAGAGGAGCAAAATCAGGCTGAGACAAGGTCAGAGCTTCTAAGTGGTAAAGTGAATTTATTACAGAGTAAAATGAGCAAGCAAAAACAAAGGAACATCTCCCAAACATTTTTTTTCTCTGCCGTCCTCCCATTCCCCCTCCCCACTTTCCCAAAAGCTTCACAGTCCTCTCTCTCCTCCCAGATCATAAGGGGAATCCGGGGAGGGGGTTTTATCTCTAATGAATTTAGTCCTCAGATGCTCAGGTGTTTCCTCTTCTTAGCAATTATACCTGGAGGGGTCTCTCTCTCTCTCCCCTTTGGCACCGTTTCATGGTTTGCAGAAGTTGGCATGCAGCCCGCCC
>VZRZ01002433.1:395152-427167 GCA_013398175.1 Climacteris rufus | reverse complement strand
GGGCGGGCTGCCTGCCAACTTCTGCAAACCGTGCCATGGTGCCAAAGGGGAGAGAGAGAGACCCCTCCAGGTATAATTGCTAAGAAGAGGAAACACCTGAGCATCTGAGGACTAAACTAATTAGATACCCCCCTCCCCCCCCCACACCCGGGTTCCCCTTACTATCTGGGAGGAGAGAGAGGGCTGTGAAGATTTTGGGGGGGGAGGAGGGGGAAGATGGGAGGACAGCAGAGGAAGAATGTTTAGGAGATGTTCCTTTGTTTTTGCTTGCTCCTTTGACTCTGTAATAAATTCACTTTATCACTTAGAAGCACTGACCTTGTCTCAGCTTGATTTTGCTCCTCTGCCAGGCTTTCTTATCATGGGTTAGTAACACAGTTCGATTCGGAAGGGGGAAAAGAGCGGTACTAGTGGTGCCTTGGTCATTGGCCAGGGCTAAACCACTACAGCAGCAGACAGGTTGTCCTTTGTTGGACACTGTTCTCTGCTTTTCCCATTCAGCTGTCTCCCAGATCCCCCTGGAGATGTTCCGGGATTCTGTTGACCTACAATTCCCTGGGTGCTGTCTCCTGAGGGAGGGCAGGCAATTCACCCAGGAGCAAGATGCATCAGGTTGGAATAGACACAACAGAGGGCTTACTGCAAAACCACACAAGCCTTCTACTTTCTACTGCACTTCAACAAGAGGGCTCACTCTGAAAGACCATCTGTATGTTTGACTCTTGCCTCCAGCACTGTGTAAACCACATGCTTGATCACTTCATCTTGGAAAGGGAGCTTGTCCACAGATCATGTCTCTGGCTCATGAAAAAGTTAAACAAGCCATCAACTCTTGCTATTTATTCTATGAAGTTATCTTTCATACACATTACAGACATAGTATCTACAGGTCTAGCATCTAAGAAGAATAACATAATTGATTTATCTGTCTCCCCACAACATTTCCATGATCAAAACTCACCGCTGTAGACTTCACAGAAGTCTTCTTTACCATTTTCTGACAGAAAGTAGGGTTGAAAGAGGGAGCTACTGATATTGACTGCTGCTCTTTCAATGGAGGGAAGTTCCTTAAGATTGGCCCAGCTACAGGTTTCAGTTTAAAAACCCTACTTAATCTTTCAGAAGAAAGCTAGAAAACTAGCAACCATAAATTTTTGTCATCTGTTCAGTTATCATCTCATTATATAGGAAGCCAAAATTTCGTAGGTAAGGGAAAAATTTATCTGGCCAGGTGTAAATTAAGTGGGGAGGGATAAAAAAATACAAATAAAACTCCCTTACTTACATTTTTACAGAAAAAAAAGTCCCAAAGCATGGGATTTCATTGTCCCTAAGTTATCAATATAGACTGCCTTGGATCCTTAGCAAAGAACTTTATGCTCTATTGCACTGTGAGGTAGTGACTGAAGGATGTTATTTATTCTTTCCTCCATTCCCCATCTCTTTCTATGAATGGACTGTGAGTACATTATTCACTGCTAGGGCCTGTGAAAAGAAATTCTAGTATGAAAGTTAAATCAATTACTTCTGTCTATATAAGTCTCTCTGCTAATGTCAGAGAATCGTCTTTTCTCAAGTCAGTCACAGGTCTGGTATATTGGAGAGGAGGCCTGATTTTGAGAGAGCATTTACAAATATTCACAGAAGATGTTATCATCTCCATTGTGATGTTCATAGAAACTACTCAGTGGCTGAACTGGTCATTGAATTTCCTTTAAGTTCTCTGTAGGGACTTCTTTCCCCATAGTGCTGCCATCCATATTCTCCTTAGGATTTATTATATATTTGTTGTGAAAATATTAAATTCCATTCCAGTCTGACTTCACTAAAGATGCAAGCAGAAGATTCACAAGCTTGTGACATAAAATTGGGGCTACTGAGACAGGACTGTGATCAGCATGACTCCCTAAGTCTTTAATGAGACACAGCTGTATTTTGGACTTTTTCAGCTAAATTTTACAATTTTGTTGCTCATTTGGCACCAGAAGAATCAATGAAAAACTGCCTATTAGAAGCTTGAAAACTTGCTGGAACCTTTTCCTTCATTCCACTGATGAAAAAAAAATCAGCCAAACAAACAAGCAAAAAAGAGCTGACTAGACCTGACTACAGCCTGCTGAGAGTGGAGATTCATCCACAGTATTTCCCACTCTCATCAACCTCCTTTAACTTACTTCAGCTGAAGTGGGAAGGGCTTCTTCATGTATTGAAGGACTCATATACAGCCACATTGTCATAGCTATTAGAATAGGCAACATCCCATCATTTCAGATTTTTGGAGAAAATAGCTTTGAGTAAAGGAGTTGATTGAGATCCAAAATCTTTGGTTGATCCCTCTTTTTGTGTGTCAGGGGAAAGGATGGCTTCTGCATGAAAAAATTTTTGTGATAAGGTATAAACACTCTGACACTTTCTGATTTGCCTCTCTGCCCCCTACACATATGCAAACACAGAGTTACACATACAGAACTCTTTTGCGCTATTCCTGGTTGCTAAAAATGCTTATACTAAGTGGATTCACAGTTCATTGCTTGTGCCGGCTTCATGAACATAGGTAATTATAAAGTTAGTAGAAGTGCCTTCAGCATTTTTTGTTTCTTAGCAGGACTGTCTTTTCTTGAGAAGCAATATATATGGCAGTATCTGGAAGGGGGTGTTGTTTTTTCTTTTTTCTGCTTTTAAGTGTATATAAGCTGATACTGGAGTGAACGTGTTTTATCTCCTTATCCTACGTAATTTGTGAGAAAGGCCTCGGCAAGTTCTGAAAACATTTCTCTTCACAATAATTTTTACGTTCTCTTTTCGTTAAATACATTTGCCCTTTTTGTTTCCTCTTTTTCAATTTTCTTCTGCCCTTCTCATAATTTTCTTTCTAATTATTTTTTAAATGTCATCAGTTGCCTTCTAAAATTAATTTGTCTCCTACTGTTTCCCTGCTTTCCCATTCTACATTTACAAGATTCATATTTCCATTTTCTCCCTTTGTTTTGTCCTGTGGAACAAACAGCTTATTTGTTATGGCACTTTTTCTTCAAGGCTTGGGGCACTTTGGCTAAATTTGTGTTATGACACTGTAGAGCTCCATTGGCTCAATGTGTGTTATGACTTTCCGAAGAGCAGTGCACACTGAACATGCCTCCTATTGTTGCTTACAAAGCATAACAACAGGGCTAGGAGCCTGGATTTTGCAAGACCAGAGAAATCCTGTTTGACAGAATTCAGAAGTCAGATTTTTTTTCTGAAAGTTTCAGAATCTGTATGGGTTAATTTTAAATTAAATATACATTAATATCTATGAAAAAAAATGGTAACTCCTGTTTTTGAATATACAGAGGCTAAATTCTTCAGAAAACTTGGTCCATTGACAGCACAAATGAAGTTTCATTCTTTCAACTACATTTTCCCGAAAGTCCATACATCTGCAAGTCTTTAGGAAGGGTATATTTGCACTTAAAAAGTGTAATTGTACAAGTAAGCCAGAGGTTAAACAATTCACAAAAAATAGGATAAAAGTAATTTGTGGACTGTGTCTTTGGAGATGTAATATAGGTAAGATAGAAAGGTGATGATCAAAGAGTAACACCATAAAATGCACCATCAGTTCATTTTTTTTTTTAATTTAAAACTGCTACACTGCTATTTTTACATATTTATTTCCTAAGTTTAGTCCACCACATCCATATTTGTATGGATGCTATAGACTGAAACTGTTGTATAGATGGTTCCAGGTGTAGCTGAGAAGTCTAACACTACACAGAATCTGATTTTCCATTTTGGTGAAATGCAACATATGTCTGAGCCTGTACAAAAGTCCGCACAACTGAGGTCTGAGCATTTTCTAGTTTGGGGTGTGTTGAAATTGCAAGGCTGTACAGAGAGTTTGTTGGGTGTCAGTTTAGCTGTGTCCATTTCAAAACAAAACATGGACACATCACTCTCCTATTGAGGTGGTCATCACTGCAGTGCATGCTACAACGTGCCCCTTTTCCGTTGGTGAGAGTTGGTATGGAATGTCCTATGGCTGCAGCATCCCACGGTGTGTTGTGCATATCCTGCTGTGCAGCATGACTCAGTCAACACCTCCTGGCCTGACACCTCTACAGACAACTCCAAATGGATTTCTCTGTAATGTTTGGTCTGCTGTGAATAGAAATACACTGCTCAGTAATCTGCATACAAACAGAACATCAGCTTTCTGCAGAAATTGGACTGACCTTATTACAGTTACATGAAGTGCATTTACTAAACATTGTTTCTTGATATTTTGTAGAATGTTAAATATAGCCACAATTATTAATTCCAAAATCTAATTTTATGCTTGAATTAAGCTACTGCACAACAGGGTTTTTTTTAATTCACAAGAATTTATTATTTGGCAAATTAACATCTCTCACATTTTCCAACATTCTTTTAAAGCAAGAGCTCATTTAAAATTTTTTATTTTTCTGCCTGAACAAAATTTCAGGATGTATTTTTCTGTTACTTCTTTTGCCTTTCCTGACAGGCCCAATACGTGATCACTAGAAGTCATAATTTTGGAGGAATATTCTTCAAAGGCCTTGTTGCAATCCAGTTTTAAACACAGAGGTGTTGCGGTGTCTCTGGGCGTAGCTTGTGACTGGGCCCGGGGCCGCCGGTCCCTTCTCCCCCCCGCGGTGCTTGTCCTTTCCCCACCCCCTGCGCGGTGTCGGTCCTTTCCCCGCTGTGCGGCAGCTGGGGTGGCGCAGCCCCGGCTCGGCAGGGGCTGTCCCCGGCCAGGGGGACAGCTCATTGGTTCCCATGCCGGGTGCAGACAGCCGACTCACTGGCCGGCACCCCTGTCAATCATTGTAATCCTCCGCAGTGATTGGCTCTCCTGACTGCCCTCCCCTCGCCTCCGTCTTATAATGCCCTGACCTCCATTTTGTTTCGTCTTTACCACACCATGCTGCAGTGAATAAAATCCTGCTGTCAATAAGTGGAAAAGAACCCTTTCTCGTCTCTTTGCTTCCCTGCATAAATTAGACCGCTGTGCGTGAGCTAGGCCTAGATTCTGCAGCAGTTCTGATGCCCGGCTTGCCTTCAGATCGGAGACTAGATGAGGCCAAACTCGCTTCATTTAGGAAAACAAGACTGACACAAAAGGCTCCGAGTTACTCATGCTTTCTACCCGCGGCACAGAGGAGCAAAGAGAACTCTCTGCACATAAAGCTGAAGATGCTTAAGGTTTGAAAATAATTCCAAGACGTGAGATTCAGACCAAACAAGATCAAATGTTGATGTGAAAAAGAATGGATGTATTTTGTTTAACAATAAGTGAGAGAGAGAGAGAGAGAGAGAGAGAGAAAGAGCGGAAGAAAGAAATGGAGGAAAGAGGTGTGTGGGGGAGGAGGGGACAAGGAGAGGGACAGGAGAGTTGGAAGCATATCACCCCTCCGTGGGTCGCAACGACGTCCTCTACATCTGGTCTCCTTGATGGTGAAGGGTCTCCATCGCCGCCACCACTGCCAAAGAGCATAAAATCTCTTGGATTAATATATGCTTTGGGCCAGGGGGAACGCCCAAGTACCACCCCTGAGGGGCCAGCCTGAAATTGTCCCTTCCAAGGCCGTGGGTCTGCTGCGTGCAGGGCTCTGGTGCAGGGTCTGGGGACCCCTTTGGGGGTGCCTTTGACAGTCGTGACAGCCCCTCAGCTGCCCCTCCACATGCATGTCCTGCAGTCGGGGTTTTTTCTGGAGTAGCAGGGCCTCCCACAGCTGGGCTGCTCTGCACAGCACAGGGTGGGTGTCCCTCTGACCAGAGGCTTTTTTCACCATACACCCAAAACCTGGCAGCAGATAAGCCTAAGGCATCCACCCCGTAGCTGCGGGGCATGATCCTCCTGTGAAAGCATTCTTCTCCCCCAGCCCAGACCCCAGGATGATATCAGTGTTATCTTATCTCAAATCACTGTGCAGTCCAGGACCTCAGCCCAGAAGCCCCATGCTGGTAGTGTTCTTTTTCTTCTCATGTAGTTCTGTTATACAGTTTTTGCTATAATCCTTAATAAAAAAACGTTTAACCCATAAACCATAACACATCAGTCTCTCACAGACCTCTATCAAATAATTCAATACAGTGCTTTTAGCCTCCAAACTGCAAATTTTGGAAACATAAAACTTCACCTGCTTAAATCCATACAACCACATTTAGAGGAAGAATAGATAATATGTTAAATCATTTCTTAAGAATAACATTTCCTTTTATTTGTTCACTAAAACCTAATAAACTGAGACCTACAACACACTCAATCAGTTATATATAGAGTTGAACACTTTGTATATGTGTAATGTATATGCTTTTCTGTTCTGTCTTGTTACAAAGTATCCAGCAGATAATACCTTTCTTATACAGAGAACATATTTAACGGTTGCATTTTTCAAAATACTCTCCTCAGTTACTCATTTACTAGAGAAACAAGGTTGCCTCCTAGACTGATATATTACAAAATACTAATTCTTGGTAAGAATGAGACCTCAGAGACCAGCAAAGAGTAGGCATCCTTGGAACAGAAAAAGAGGTGTTTCTTAAACTCTAAGACTGTTTCAAACTGGTTGTCATAGGAAATTCAACTTAAGATCATGATTCTCAGATTTGAAATGTAAATTAAATATATATCTTTAGATACAGAACCAAATGCCAGAGTTACTGGAAATTATGAGGCTCTATATTAATTAAGTCAACAACTGGATGCCCTTCTAAGTTAGCTCAGCAAGATGTTGAGATAAGAATGAAAATTTTGCAATATTGTTTATCGGTCAGTTTGTAGAATTTCTCTCTTCATGGTTTATAATTTTTAACAGATGTACTTTATGATTCCAGATGAGCTATGGAAGTCCCAAATCACAGGTGAATGTGCAAGAGACCATAACTCCTATAACCATAAGGATTCTTAATACAAAAATTACATGGAAGTGTTGAGTTCTACTTTTAATTAGACATATATTAAAGCCTGCTGTGCAACTCAGTGAAATGGAAAAATCACTTGCTGACAAAAGAAAAGACAACAAATCCAAACAACCCATGCCCATGTAGTAGAGAGCTCTATTTCCATGATATTGGGAGACTGATGGTGTCTTCAAGGATGTTATCTAAATTTACAAAACTAGTGGAACATGGTATGGTATCAGAGAATCAGATAGCCTGTAATAGAAAAGAATTGAAAGGACAAAAAATAGCTTTGTTGAGGTTAATCCACTAAAAGAACAAATGTATGTCCTTGGACAAAATGTCTTAGCAGTTATTACAATATTAAGAGGGGCTATTACAAATCAGAGTCAGGATTTCAGACAGAGTCCATTACTGAAAAGAAATCCTCAACATCTCCATAAACCAGATAAAAAATGGATTTCTGAATCAATAAAAGCACTGAATAAATTAACTGTTTGATGACACAACTTTTCATAACAGGCACTACAGTAGTATAGGTATTTAGAAGGTGAACTGCGTAATACCGGTGTCAGAAAACCTTTTTAAACACATACTTCAAAATCTTTTTCGTAACACTTGACCCAAATATCCATTCTTAAGCCTGTGTCGTTACTTACAATTTAACATTGCATTGTTACATTAAAAAATTAACATTGGAACTTTTTTCCTTGGAAATTTAAACTCACTATTTTTAGTTGGCATTATAGATTTTGAAACACATTCAGAGTTTGTCATATATTATGCATGTACATATATCAATTATTGGAGTAATCAGCAGTGAATTGGAAATATACAGTTTGGAGGTTCCCATAATACTATAGAAACAGGGGTGCTATCCCTCAGGAGAAACAATTATGGCAATAAATGGTGGGTATAGCATAACTTCTTTATATTTTGATATGTATTTGATAATTATCTGGAGCCTAAAACTGACAGATAAATATTTATCAGTGATTTAAGGAACACAGAAGACCATTATGTTCTATTCAGTTTGACATTCTCTGTAACAAAGGTCACAGATCTTCACTCTGAGAAAATACATATTGGAGATATGAATACTAGGGAATACAGATTTATTGCATTGTAATAGACAGATTATTTTGGAAGGACAGAAATGTTCAAGAGTATTATATTAGCGTGTGATATATATATTAGAGATACACGGATGTTTCGAAGTTATGGCACTGCCATGGTCATAGTTGGTGGTAATTAATGCAAATCCTATTAGCCAGAAGAAGTCTTGGGATAGTTTTGATCCTGGGAAAAAAGAACTACTTATACCCACAGGCATGACCTACAGTGAAGGTAAAGGGCAAAGAGGCCACTGTAATCTCAGGTCACAGAATGAATTCACAGCATTCCAGCCCTGACATGAAGAAAGGACATAATGAAACAGTCTGACTAACCTGAATCTGCACTCAGGGTCTGATTGGAATGACAAAATAAACTATAGCTACTTTATCCTATCAGAGTTAATGAGACAAAAGAAATCTGCAGGAATATAACTCTAATAAAGTGCATAAACCTGCTAGGCTCAATCACAGTGAGTTACAAATGGATTAAGGACCAAAAGAGTGTTCTGAAAGGAAAGGAACATAATGCCACACTTGACAAAGACTACCAAGAACCTGAAATTCAGTATTTGTTCTGAGCAGATCAGCAGTATCATTAATCTGATAGCTATGGCACAAATAATTTTGGCATTATGTAAAAACACAAATTTGTATCAGTTAATGAGTTAATTCTTGGAAGGTTATTTGGGTATGACAGAAATATTTTTCCCATAATATATTTCCATTTGAGTGTACTTCTATGAAATTATAATAATTAGGGTCATATATTTTGCTAGAAAATTGAAATTAGATTGCCTTAGTGTAATTTGCAAAGTCAGATTCTGGGTATTAGTTTTTACCAACTGCCAGGCAGAATTACTGCATTCTGACAAAGGACAAAAATACTGTACTCAGAGTTGTCTAAAAATTACCATGGAGAAACCACATGATTTGCTGCATCAATGAACAGAATACATTTATATGCCATTTTATTATTTTTTTTCATTTGCCCCCTTACCCCAACACCATTTTAAGTGAAGCAAGCAAATGAACACTCCTTGCAGGAGAACCAAGTTCATAACTGTCACAAAACACTGGAAGTCAGCATGATAATGAGCCAATTTGTGTGGAAATGAACTCATTAATGTTAATGTTTAGCTGACTCCCAACTGATTCGCAAACTCCTTAACAAAAATCAAAACAGAAGGAGGGGAGGTTCAGGAATTTTAGAAGTGCTATGTGAAGAAACAAAGGTGTCTCTCCCCTATTCATATTCTAAATTCAATGATTTACTCTGTGCTCTGATCATTCAGTGCCAGAACATAGTCTGGGGAATTTTAGTTCGTACAGAAGATATCATAGCTGAATTGTAAAAATATCCACTAGGTAGAAAACAAAGTATTGATTGCTTCTAATTTTTAATTATTTTCTAACAAAACCCTTCTTTACTTTCAAATGAATAGGTTTTCCAGCTCGAAGAAAGTAAGACTTTTTATACAAAAATTCTCAAAAACAGTTCTGCAAGATATTTATTCTCATACAACACTTCAAAGATATACAAAAATCTGTCCTTCATGCAAATGATGCTTTTACCATGGTAATTTCCTGGTAGAGTATACTGATGCCACAAGTAATTTCTACATCCAACCCATGTATTTCAAATTCACCACATTTTTTTTTCCTTAAAAAAAGGGAACCGCTTGTTCACAAAAAAAAAGGGAACTGCTGAGGTACAAAGGTAAAACTTGAGGTTTTCTTATCTTAGAGGAATACTGAGAGTTTTATCACTACAAGTTGTAAAATATTAGAAAGCTTCTACTGCAAAGTGTATTGGAAAAGCTGGAGTTCACAAGGTATGTGCAGTTCAGATAAACATCTCAGCCCTTAACTCAGAAAGATTAGACTGTGAATCTTGCTTGAGTGCATGAATAAGGAAGTACAGAAGTACATCACATGAAGTTGCATCTATTTTATGATGATTAGAATATTTTTTTAAGGCTAATGGAGAGAAATTTGCATTGAGTTTATTTTAAAATCTGATATTTATTAGATTAATTTAGGATGATCCAGGGTCCAATTAATATGTAGTAATTTATAATTATTTTATCTAATCTAATTCATACTTAGAGGCTCTAATTAATTAAAATTTTAGAAAACCATTCTTCTTGATGATGCCAATTACTTCACTCAGAATTGCATTACCATTTATTTTTAAAGGACCATAGTCAGTACAATTGTATTTCTTTGCTACTGAGCTACATATCTATCAGGGAAGAGAGACAAATTAATTTAACAAAAATATACGTCTTTTATTTCTTGACAAATACTCAATATTTGTAACAATTTTCTCAATGGCACCTATACAGTGATGCTACCTTTTACAGAATCTTGAATGGATCAGAAGTCTTTGACTTCATATCTGAAGTAAGATATCTAGGAGCATGACCACATCCTAGACAGAAACCTAGCATTACCAAACAGTTATCTTTTTGCTAAGATAAAATATCACAATTTATTTTCCTTTTCTATTCAGCTAAAAATTCCAAAATGCTCAACTTGTTGATGATCTGAATGAAAAAGATTAAACAGTGTAGCTACGACAAGTAAATGGCAGTGATATAGTTGTATATAATTTCATTTATTTTTTCTGTGATTTCTTACGGCTAGTATATTAATAATTGCTAGAACAATCACTGGTACTGAACTGTTGGGCTGGTGAAATGTCATGACAGAAAAAATTCTGGCCGTGCAGCATAGCTCTGAGATAACTGACCTAATTTTAAGCAAGTAGTACTATAAAGTGGATAAAAGAGCACATACAGGAGTACGTAAAGGCCAATATTATAATTATCAGAATAAGGTCATTTTATTCCAATGGCAGCATCTCTACACTACTATGTTTTATTTACATACCTTAGAGGTATTTGACTCATACTTATCTTTGTTCTTCCTCTTTCAGTCTAGAAGAGTAATCAAATGGCAACTATATTTGCTCCGATTAACATTACCCACTGAGCACATGACCTGCTCTAAGGTCCCTGTTTTAAAGTGACAATAGGCCCTAAACCAAGCAGGTTGCAAATCACATTACTTATGCTGTCAACTTACAGTTAGTCCTTGCCACTAGACCTCCAAAGACATTTTCCTGGAAACTTGGGATTCTGCATCTTTTGCATCATGTGACAAAACAACAGCAGAAGGAAAACGTAGCTAAAAGTCACTAGTGTACTGCTGACAGAATAGGGAGCATTGTTTGCATCCTGTTTTCTCCCCACCTCCTTTTTTAAGGAGTTGAAATTTTTGGAAACTGTAACAGTATGATAATTTTGACAGCAAAACCACCCCCCAGAGCAGAGTGTTGCAAAGGGTCACCTCTGTGCAAAAGCAGTTTACATATGAGCAAATATTATCAAAAAATACTTTTCCCTAAAGTGCTCTCATTGTAATTCTGTCTGTCAATATCGGATGAATATCTGACCACACACTTATTCACTCAGCAAGAGTCAGGTAATGATCAGTGGCTTTATGTTATTTTTTCCAGTTCTATTTGTATGCTCTGTGCCATTCAGCCTTTGCAGCACAGAATTGGTGAAAAAAAAAGCTAAATTTCGTTTCTGGGAGTTTCTGAGTTCTACTGCATTTCAAGGAAGATTCACCTGCACATAAAGTAGCTGCTCTACAGAAGCATATTTTGCTCAGCTGGAACACATTAAAATATAAAATGTTATTTCAATGATCAGTTTCTCCCCTGTGCAGAGAAATATGTTCCAGATAATCTTCAAAAACACGTACTTTAGCACCAGAGCAGATACAGCAGTTTATGCAGATGGATAAAAGAACTATAATAATCTTGTTAAGAGAAGTTATATCATAGATAGAATTTATTTGAGTATTTAAGTCTTTATTTATAATCTTCATAAATCACTTGAGCAGAAAATTCAACTTTGAAAAGCTTAAACTTGCTGACAAAACAAAACCGCAAACAGTAAAAAAGGTAGAACCAAGAGTTAAGTAAGCAGTTTTCACTGTAGAAGGAGAAAAGAATTGGATTTTTATGTGCACCAGATGACTAATGTCATATTAAAATAGTATTGAGATCTGAAAATCACTGATTGCTTAAATAGGGAATATAGCTGGGATAAAGTTAAAGCAGAAACACTATGTGCTATGAATGAGCATTCTGCCCTGTAACCCAGAGAAGTTTTAGTTAGGTTCATCTGCCTGCCTAGAGACATTTTCAGGATATATGCAAGAGCCTGCGGTGTGACAAAGGGAGAACGAAAGGCAATGCAGTATAATGGAGGTGTACTACAATTTTGGGACTCAAATTGGATGGGGAAAGAGGATAAAAATAAATTTTGCAACTGTATTGGGTCTGGCAGAGGTGAAGTTCATTTTCACATAGCAGCCCTCACAGTGCCATTCTCTTCATTGGTAGCTGTAAAGGGCTGATAACACACCAGTGCTTTGCCTACTGCTGAGCAGGGCTGGCACAGCATCGATGTTGTCTCTTGACATTACTCCCACCAAGGGGCTGGGGGTGGGCAAGATCCTGGGAGGGGATACAACCAGGCCACCTGACCTAAATCAACCAAAGAGATATTCCATACCGTATGACATCAGCTCTGATAAAAAAGCTAAGGCAGAAAGAAGGAGTGGGGAATATTTGTTATTTTACACCCTCTGCCTTCTGGAGCAACTGCTATGCGTGCTGAAGCCCTGCTTGCTTCCTGAAAAGTGTCTGAGCACCACTTGCTGATGAGAAGGGGAGATTAATTTTTTTCTCCTTTGCCCATGAACACGCCAGCTTTTTTTCTTTTCTCTTTTTTTTTTTCTTCTTCCTGAAGAAATGCAGCATCAAGAGAAATCTTTGAACNATCTAAATTTACTAGTTGTTTTCCATCTTATTTTTGTCTCCCCTGTCCTTCTGGGAAGGGAAGTGATAGAACAACTTGGTGGGCACCAGGCGTCCAACCAAGGACAACTCACTACAATGACTACCATTAACATATAACACAGAGGCAGAAGTTTTGTCTCTGTCTCTCTTTGCCTCTTTGTTTTTTCGAAGTTTTGTCTCTGTCCCTTTTATCTGCATGTAAAGAACAAGCTTCTGTTTGCATGACACAGAGTATTGTCAAGGGAAAATCCAGGTGAAAATCCTCAGATCCACTAATCAAAATGCTTTTTAATATAAACCATTTTTCTGCCTATATTTAAAATCATTCAGATACTCTTTCGCTTTTAAATATTCATTATCCTGCTATACTAAAGGCAAAAGTATGTAACCAAATTGCTTTAAATAAATAAATAAGTTGCACACCTTACCCAGCTCTGGTGTTTTCAGCAATGCAGGAACAAATTTAGATTTGGAAAATTTTAGAAATTATATTATAGCCACATAAAGTATAACCTTCTGAAACAGCTCTATGACTCCAGTGGTTTGACAGGACAAAAAAATCACCACCGTTTACAGAAACATACAATTAAACAATTTTGTTTCCACTTAGAAAGATCACTCATCATGTTCTCTTTATCAAAGCAGTCATTTTCTTTGCCTTGTACCTAATTAATTTAAACTTGCCTTATACAATTCTTGAATGACAGTCCTTAACACATATTTTAAACTAAGTATGATAATGGACAATTGTACTGCCTCTCTAAGGATTTTCTTACATAAAGATCATTTTCAGTCATCACTTCCCATTAATTTCACCTGCAAACACTCAGTGCTCTGTACCCATGGGGTGTCAGACCATACTTTGCAAGTGGAGTAAACGGCCCCATGAAAAAGAGACCTATTAGGTAGAATAATTTTTCAGACTGGCAGTCAGTATTTAGTATTGACAGCACTGTAAATTTATGTTCTAATTTATATTCATTAATTTTCACTAATTTGTCTTTATAGGCAAACCTTAATATTTTGACTCAAAGACACATACAAAACATTTTATGGTGACCACTGATTTCACTTCATTAATTACATTATGTATATACCCTGAGGCTAATTTTCTTTCCCCAACAATCAAAACTGAACAAAGCCTGTTTCAGAGATTCTCTAAAAGTGTGGTATTCATCTTTCTTACAAATGCACGTGTACTTCAACCTGCTTTGTTGAATAAAACCTTACTGCAACAAGTGAGGGAGCAAGTGAAGAGGGGATATAAAAAGCAGGCACAGAGGAGCCACTCCAAAATGTGGGGTGAAGAGTTTATCAAATGTGTGCTGCTCCTTGGGAACAGTAAGGCTGCAGGTATAAACTGGAAGAGGAGGTACAGACTGCAGCAGCCTGGAAGTCTCTCCAATATCCTGTATATGAACAGATTTAGTGGATGAAGTTGTGTGGGTCTGAACCTTCATTCATTATGTTAGTTTCTATTATAAATGTTACTTTAACTTGTAAAAGGTTACTCCATAAGTTCTTACTTTATCTTGATATATATATAAGGTTAAAATGCTGTCTGTTCACTGCTTTGGAACCAGACTATTTCTTCTTTCTTTTAGCTGCAGAAAAGTCCACCTCATCTCTTTCTCAGACCCATGTTTCTCTAACAGTTATCATATGTCATTTCTTACTTCATCTTACAAGTACTCTCCATTACATTCATACTACTCTCCATTATATTCAAAGAGTTGTAATAAAATGATCAAGCTTCTGTCTTTTTCCAGGTTTGATGGGAGTACAGAGCTAGTATGGATACAGAGAAAGGTTTATCCATTACCCAGAGATCTGTTAAGTCTATTTTGAAGCTTATGTACAAATGAACATATTAACTTTGCTTTGTTTCTTGAGAAAGGATTGTTCTCCATCTTAGCAGTAACATCATGTGATTTGAAATTGTCACTGATTCAGTATTTTAGTGTGTTCTTTTCTGACTTAACATCAGATCTAGACTAGAACATGTTCAAACGTTCATCTGAAGATGTTTGCCCAGATGTTAGCCACAGATATTAGCATGGAACTGAATAAATGGAGATTACAGGTTCCTAAGAGTGGCTTGAAAATATGAGGTATGTTCTCACTGTTAAAATCACACACGTAATTAAATATAACTACTCTTCTGTGTAATAAAATGAACAATTTGTAAAGAAATCTAGGCATATAACTATAATTGTAAAAATTACACTTAGAATTTATAGGGTACTCTATTTGTGATAGCCCACCAAACACCTGATCTCACAACGTATTTGGGATGAAGCAATGATTTTCTCTGTTTTCAAGCAGGGAAAATGGATCACAATATTTAGAAGAAAGTCACAGTTTTGGGAAAAAATTCAACTGAAATATTTTTATCTTCTACTGCTATGTGTATCTCCAGTGTCATTAAGGTTAGCTTACTAGTCTCCTGTCAAAGGAAAATAACCAGGTTGAGCTCTTCTGAAGGTAGGTGCTCCAACTTATTTGAAGCACAATATATAAGATAAAAACATATATAACTTTTATATTTACATAACTTAACAGGGAAGAAGTAAACTGTAAAACACTTGAAAATGTTACTACTAACTTATAAAACGTATAGACTTGTTGAAAAGCATGTTACTCAGAACTAGTTTTGTCACTCTTTTTAAGTGAAGCACATTATATTTTATGCACTGTAGATTTTACATTTACTCCAGATGAATAAGGGTATAGTGGCATTAGTTTTCAGAAGAATACAATGGGAATAATATATACAGGTTGTATGTGATGTGTTTAAATGGTTAAGAAAACACAGAAACTTTGTATTTTCATTTGTAATTTTTGTGTTAGTGTTTTCTATCCTAAAGCAAATTGCCATTTGCAGATCACCAAGACAATTCATTCACCCATGGGCCTGCTCCTAGATCTTCTCCATTTGGATGCCCAGTAGCTTACTAGCTTAGGTAGGCACTGCACAGCTGACTTGGTGGCACAGCAAAGGTGGCACTGCAGGCCTACTGCACATGTCCAAATCAGCAGCAATGTTTAGGTCCTGACAGAAAGAAACAAATCACAGTGAGAGGTTCAGTGACATGACAGACTGAGAGGCTGGAGACTAGCAGGACATACACCCCAGTGGATTATTATGAGTTCAGCTCACTTCTTTATAGGAGCTTTAGAACTGTAATTGTTGGGTTGATTACTTTTCTAGTTCACCTCACTGGACTCTTCATCCCAGACAGCAGTTGAGCTACTTTCCTGGTCTCTGAGTATTGAGTGGCACATTTTTATATACTTTATTTGAAACTAAAATAATGTCTTTGTCCTGCTACACTTTGTAAGCATTAGTTTGTCTGTCTAATTCCAGATAAAGCCGGTAAAAAGGCAGTCACTGCACTCTTGCAGATAGAGCTCAAGAGACTTTATATGTATTTCCCTTTACCGTCAACTTCTGTTTTGTACTGAGGAAAGAATAATCTTGGAGGCATAAAAAAGCAAATAATTATAGCAGCAATATATGCAATGTGAAAGAGACACAGTAAGACTAAGGAAGCTTTCTTCAAATTCCTATTCCTTGCTTAAGGTAGTATTTGTGTACCAGTATAAAAAGTAGTCAATTGTCTTTGCAGATAAATTCTCACATGATCTTTTAAAACCTTCTAGTATTTTTCTCTTTTAGGATTGGGAAGCTGGCAAGTTGTATTTTTTCTTGAATTTACAAGTAGGAGGATACCTTTTAGTAGAAAAATATGAACCTTCTTCCTCCTTAAGTAAGTAATTTTCACGCAGTTCAGGGTTGGTTGTTTTAAAACACTAATTATCTGTTAAACGAAGTAACAGAAAACATATTCCACTGAGAGAAACAATGCTGATATAAATCAGAACAACTTGTGACATTTTAGGAAGTTTGGTTCCTCTTTTCAACTAAAGTCCATGTATGGTAATGTGAATACATATATTTAGTTAAAATACCTTTTGTGGCATTCACAGATATGCTGTTCCTTTTAGCAGGGATGACATTGTTCTTATAAATGTTTCATATTCTTAAAAGAGATGGCTAAAAAGTTAAATTTATTTCCTCAGGAAAAATCTGAAATTTTATTTTATAAAATACTCATGAATTTTTACCAAATATTGAATGAAAATTGCTTTAAGATACTGATTTTAACCATAATGTCATTAGTTATTTGTTGCTATACTGTTATAAGTGCAAGCTAAAGGCTGATATTAGAGAAATGCTGAAATTAGAAGAAAATAAGAGAAAAGCTTTAGTATGATGTTTGCTTCAAATGTTAACTTTTCTTCATGTTCTACCAAGCCTCTGATCCTCTTCTTTTTGGAAGAGTGAGTGACCTCATCTCTTGTTATCCACGAAATTTTTCTTCATTTTGTCCTTTCTTAAGCCCTGCAAAACTGGGATTGCCCTTCCACATCTGTCTCAAGTCTTCCCTGAGTTATTTTCAGGCTAGGATATCAAGTATGCAAAAGAGTGAACTTATCCATCAAGAATAATCTCCACTCATCTCTGCACAGTCACATCCAAAATTCCAAACTAGGCTTTATTTACCTCCCTAATAGAGAACTCTTACCTTGAGGACAGTGCAGTTTCATTCTGTATTTCACCAGTGCTACCAGTGCCATCACCATTCTTCCAGCCCTTGGTCCTCGAATGACAGCAAAGTAATTCTGAGATATCTTTTTTGTGAGACACCACTGACGACAAAAATAGAAAAAATGAGAGAGGTCACTGCCCAGCATGCTGGGCATGTTTGGTCTGTACTGCTCCGCTATATTGGACAAGAACAGATAGAAACAAAATTCTCCCCAAACTGTGGACATTGCAGAAATGTCATCATCTCCTCAGATAAATTCTCCAGGACATTTATATCACATATATATGGTCACTGGCCGACTGCATATCTTAGACAACTTTTATGATTACTGGTGTGAGCTTTTTCTCACTAACTTTTTCTTAATTTCTATATATCTGTGTAGGCACCTAGGGATGCTGGAAGGAAAAAAAATCAACCAAACAACCAACTAAAAATTCCCCAAGGAAAACAACAATGGAAAAACCAGAAAAAAAATCTCATTCTTTTTACTACATCCTCCCCCCTCTGTAAATTAGTTCCCATATTGCATTCTTTGTAGTGAATAGAATGATGTCTGCCATTTTCCCAAATTAATTCTCTACAGAAATGCAAGATAAAGGTGGAGGGGAAAAGGGGTAATAAACATCTAGTTATGACTGATTTTGTAGACCTCTTTCATTCCTTCAGGAGTGTTCAACTCTCTGAAGTTTATCACAGTAGCCAATGATCAAATACTGGCAGGCTCCTTAGGTGATAGTTAAGGATTAAACAGATAATCTAATTCACACCCTTCTTATGGATTTTGATGCTTAAGACTGACATTATTCTTCATCAAGGTTTCTCCTAGAGATCTATAATCCTCATACATCATGCTCCCATTTGAGCCCAGTTTTCCCTTTAAAATGTTTTCTTTAGCCTTGGCACACCCAGACAGTGTGGCAACAGGGATATATTCAGGCTCACTTTAGTTATTCAATCCTTCTTTTCTTGATATGAAAACTCATAAACTTTTCACAATGACTAAAATTGTATTTCAAAGGAAAAACTGTACAAACAGGAAGGCATTTATTTGAACCTAATATACTGATTCCCCTTCTGGGTAACCTGTGCTATTCAGAAATGCAGTCCTTATTCCCTATTTCAGAAATTACCAACAGGACTGTGATTTTAATGGATATTTTGGTGTTAAAACTCTACACCATTGAGAATACAATTTGGCTTTCAAACTATGTTTTTTGCGTTTCTCTTCTATGAGACGCTAAGAATCACTTTTCCCCTAGTCAAATGAACTAAGAGGTTCCCAGATTCTTCTGAGATATTGATCTCATGCCATTTTGCCTTTCTGAGTCATGATTTACTTCTTAAGATCACTTGCTGCTACTATGAAATCAGTTTAGGTTTTGCTCTGAAATTATGTCACTATCAAGAGTAAAATATAGACTGTTTTTTCTTCCAATTTACCAGAAGAAATTATAAATTAACTGTAATCTTTTCTTCCCTTTCTATCATGGTCTACTAATGCAAATAACCTAAAATTAAAAAAAAAATCAAACAAAATAATTGTTTCAATAATACTGTGATTTATTTTAAAGTAGACTTAGGAAGAGAGTAAATTTTAACAGTGGTTAAAAAATTAGTTTTTGCTGTGCAAAGGTAATGTTAGTTTGTTTTTAAACTGGTTTAGCAAAATTGCAATGATAATATGTGATTTCCACTCAAAATCTATCCAAAAGTAGTTTGCTTTAATTTGTGAAACATCATAGTCAGATTTCAAACTGCATCATGGCCATTATGTGTTTCTCCATTTTTTTTTTATAAAACAAGGTCACTTCCTAAGGGTAAATGGAAAAAAACACCCACTTGCTAGTGAAAATTATTTTGTATGGTTATGGTAGAGCTCAGTTAAAGCCCTGTAGTTTACTGTAGGAAGAAGGGGTCTGGAGATGATAACACACTCTGTTGTGGCCACACTGTTGTGTGTGCAGTCAGAATCACACAAGGTGATGTAGATTAAAACTCTGAAAACTTCTTCCAAAATAAAGTTGATAGAGTTCTTAGCTTCAACCCTAGTGTTTCTTAAAACTCTCTGTGTTCCTAAACCAAAAAACATATTTTAAGAATAACTAAGGGTTTTGGAGTTCTGAATCTGAATTCACCTGAGCAAATTTTATATGCATTAAAATAATTGTAAAAGTTATTATTTATCACTATTAGAAGTGTAGGATGAATAGCAGCTAATTAGTGCTAAGAAACAAAATCATATCTGTAACTTCTTTTTACTTCTCTAGTTTGAAAATTACTCCTAGTTTTCTTGTCTGTATTTCTAATAAATAAAGAATTGTTACTTAATGTATCTGGCCTCTATCATATTTTTTTATGTAAGAGCAGTCTTCTGTGAGATATGGGGATTGACAAGGAGATGACATGAACATCAGGGTAGCCAAGATTTTTTCCTTAACTTTGTAGATTTAAAATACTAACATTTGAAATATTAAAATGAAGGCATTTATAAATTATGTGTCTTCTAAATGATTTAACATCTGAAAAATTTAAGAAGATATGAAATAAAATTGTTCTTATTGTCTATTCTAGAAACTGTTTGTTGCATTAGTGGAAGTCAGCTTATTAGTTCCAGTAGGTTTTGCATCCCTAAACTACTCTAAACAATCAGCAAATCAAATTTTGTCCTAATGGTTCCCTTAATACTTTGTTTATGATCAGTGTTTATTTTAAACTTCACAAATGAGATTAAAGCTTCATTTTAACCAAATAAATGCCATAGAGCTAACTGAACCTTGACTGAGTTACAAGGATTTCTAGGAAACACAGAGAGTAGTAACAAGATTCTTTCTCATTACCTGAGCAGTCCCTGTGATTGAGTGACAAAATGAAGCCAATGGTTCTGCATCAGTAAGGCACCTAACACATAGGAATGTGCAGAATGTTCAATATAATGTCTTCCTACAGCACAAGATGTACAGAAACACCTGCTTAAGTAATTTTATGCTGATTCACTTGGGAAAACAGGCACAGATTAAAGACTAACAGGCTGTCAAATGTATTTTTCCTTTACTTTATCATTTGCTCTCTTCTAGTCCTCTGGAAAACAATATCTGAAATCAGTAAAAGTGGATTTATTCTTCTGGCTAAAGAATTACTAAGTTTATTTCTTAGTTTGACATAATTAATTAACTAATTAAATATTCTCAGGAGGATTAGAAGACCATACTTGGCCTCAAGCATACTTCACCCTTTTGTTTTAAATGTTTGAAGTACCTGTATGTAATATTGCTATTGACATGTCAGCTATAGCTTAAGGAATAACGAAAATTTAAGAGAAATTAATTACAACTTCCCATTCAGAGGCTGCAAAGACAGAGTTAATTAGTACCTTTTCTTTCATAATAGGAATTTTTAAGAATGCCTATGAACTTACACAAAATTAATTGAATTATGGTAAGCTACATAAAAGATCTGATTTGCCAAAATAGAGTTTATATTTTTCATTAAGTTTGAAAGAATAATTTTTTTAAAAATAATTTTTAATTGACAGCTGTATTCCTATGCATTTTCCACCAAAGGTCATTTTCTGAATTTTGAAAAGTTGTTGTTTTTTTTTTTAAAGGCCAGTTTTCTGAAATCTGAACAACTAAAAGGAGCTATGTAGAACAAGATATGGAAGCAGTCCAGAGCCTTGGCTGCAGAACTGAACCACAGTCTCTAAAACAGGTACAATGGCTTCCATGGGGCACTGTCCTAACCAGTCACTTGTCAAATGTTTCTGCAGTGCAAAGTACTTTACAAACCCCGACTCAAATGTGCCCAATATATATATATAACCCCAGAACCATAATCAGGAGTGATTCCAGTCATTTTCAGATGGGAAGCTGAGACAGAGAGGAATTGATTTCTCAGGCATCACAGAGGCCTACACAGACCTGGAGACTGAATCTTGCCTAGTTCAGTGATAGTTCTAACACAGGACTCTCAGTTACATTGCCTTACAAGTTGTGAGTGTTTTGTAATGCCATCCTTAAGAACTTTTATACACGGAAGAAGAATTTTTCAGGTTCTTGTATTATGTGACCTATTCCAACACTAATGTGCTTTGTAAAGCTGGAGAAATTATTTTTGTCTCATTTTCCTTTACTGTCAAATAAAGGTTAGTTATTCTTTCCTGTCTTTTTGATGCCCTTTCAGAACTATGTTCTATTGCTGCAAATAATTACTGATTTTTAGTTCTAAAGTAATTCAAGAATTCAAGCTTTAAATTAATAGATTTCATAAAGAAAAACCCACTTTTTTTCTTTGTTTTTTAACCTGTTGTTGTACCCATAAATGTCACGTATTTAATTAACTTGCATTTATTCACGAGGCAATATCACATAGTTTGACAACTGCTAGCAGAATCCAGTTCAAGAACTCTTAAAAGCTCACACTGTTGGATAATTTTATGACATATGATATTAGCCTTAAAATAACTATAATAAAGAGAAAGGGATTTTACCTTAGGTTTAGAGTAGCAGGGAGGTATTGATAAACCAGTCACCTGTGATGCAGATCAAAGTTGTCCAAGGATGCAGTGAGTTACATATTATAGGTAAGGATAGGACAATACACAAAAGATGTTAATTTAACAGTTATTTTGCAGGGAGATGTTTCCCAAGGTTAACTAGGGGAACGATTTAGCTACCCTGTATAGAGGTATGGAAAGACTGTGTTTATTTAGCCTAGTTAAATTAAAGCTGACAAAATATTATTGAGGAAAATGTTAAAGAATCACACAAGTACACAATTAAGTAAATCCTGTATAATACAGAGAAGCATACACTGATAATGAAGGAATTTAATTTAATTTACAATCCTCATGAGGTAAAAACCATGATACATTCTTATGGTCTGTTGTTATTTTCCACTTTCTGAGGTCATCTAGGGGTTTTATTTTATACTATCATTGCAAAAACTAGGGATATTGGCAACATCCATGGTATTTTGTCTCTTCTTCCTGCAGTGCATTCGATATATGAATTATGTTCTTTCACTACAAGTCATAGGTTCATTGCAAAAGGTAAATTTAGTCTGTATTCTACAAACCTTTCTACATTGAGACTTCTATTATGTGCAGTTACAGAAATTTGGATGGTATGGTACTATTCAGTTCTGTTTTCTGGGTGTGGAAACCTAACTTCCTTGAAAGATTTCCAAACTTGCTCCAGATTGTAGCTGTCTGTAAGTGTATCACCCTGGAAACAAAATCACAATGCTTTCTCACACTTCACATGTGATGCTAAAAATAGCAAGCAAGAAACCCACAATGTCTCTCAGTGCATTTAGTCCTTTTTTGTGGTTGCTTGTTTGTTTGGGTATTTTTGCAAATTAGGAAGGTTAAAATGGGAACAAATGCAACTAACAATCACTGTAGCTACTCAACTGAGTTACTACAGTAACTTTGCTTCATCTTTTAGGTGAATCGCTGCTCTGTACCAACAAAGTTAAAACAGCCTTTCCTCACAAAGGCAATAAAATCAGCTTTTTCCTCCTCTGAGCATGTACTGAAATTGAACTCAGTTCTTACATAAATGTATTTCATTTGTTTAATTATTTCAGAAATATATAATGGGAGAAGTTAGTGAAAACAGTATTTTAGGAATGGACAATCATGACTGTAGAATGAGGTTACCTGATAGAACCCTTTCAGCCTCCCACAGGCTAAGCTGTTTTGCATAGCACTGCAGCCGCCTGCAGAGGCAGATGATCCATCACCTTCTCAGCAGGACGTATGGGAAATAAGAAACTAGAAGAGGGAAAAGGAACAGTAATAACAGTAATAATAGCAGCAAAAAACCTCCCAATAATAGTAAGTATTTGCAAGTCAGGGATAATGTGTTCTATCTCAAACTTGCTGAGTTTGAAAGACTTGCAAGGCTGTATTTTGACACATGCTGAGATTCAAACCATTCAGCAAAGGATAAGGAAAGATATGACTTTCTGCAAGACTTTTTCACAGACCCCAGTGGCAAATTGAATCTATATGCTGATTTAATATAGACTTAAACCCCCTTCCCAGACCCAAAACAGAACTCAAAACTTTAAAAAAAACAGTGTTAAGGCTAAAAGATGAAGGTGGATAATTTTTTATCCATCTCTGATGGTTTCTATTCCCAGTTTCTTCAAGAAATTCTCACCAGTACACACTTGCAGAAGGAACAGACTTACATTCTCTTTTATGCTCAGAATTTGTGAGATCGTGTTGATCTCTAAAGAATCCACTCTGCTACTTTATTCCCTGTTAATTTATCATAAAGCAGTAGTCCAGCAACCTCATGGGAGTTACACATTCCCACCTGTGTGAGAATATAAAAAGTCGAATTCAGATAAAAGTAGAAAGAAAAGGAAGGGTGAATTCTCTCTTTCCTTAATGGTTTCAAGGATACCTCCAGGAAATATGTTGCTTGGTGTTTCTCAGTTCATTTGCTTCTGTTCTGTGACTACTTCATGGATAATAAAAGAGCCCTATGGAAGGAATCATAAAATTACTATCTGGAGTTTCATTTCCCTTGCTTGGCTGATGAAATTGTTCAGCAGCTTATATAGGATGCTGTGATGTTTTGAAGTCCACAGGAATTTCAGGAATTACCAGCAATTTTTCCTCTCACTGAACTTCACCTTCCAGTGAAGTGATAGTGAACACAAATTCATAGATTATTTTTCCAAGGTTTACAGCTTGGGCCAGGGATATAAAAATTTGAGAATTGATAATGTTCAGATGTACAGCCATGTGGCAGTTTTCTTTTGTATTTGAAGATATTTACTTTTATGATAATTACAAACCAAAGGCAAAAGAAAAACCAAAATCAGTAACAGTTACCAATGGTGTAAAGGTAGATTTGCCTTTGATATTAATATCTGCTTGTGTTATGTGTCGTAGAATTGGAAGAAACTTCATACATTGTTTAGTTCATTCTCCAAATCAATATATAAATAAATAAGTCATTTGGATGTAAAAACTTTAGACGATGAATATTCAAAAATGTCAAGGAAACTTGATCCAGAGTTTACCCAAAGCTATTAAAGAATATTTGTGTGAGGAGCTCTTGGATTAATTATTATGATCCAGTATTGTTTTTCTGTACTGACATCAAAGTATCGTAGTACGATTTTGTTGATAACTTAAAAAGAGAAAAAAATTACAAGACTTCAAGAGATATTGTTACTGTTTCACCCAAACATTAAAGTTAAACTTTTTAAACGTTTTTTAGTTTAAACTCTGAAAAAAAACTTTATCCCATTCTTTCAGTGGATTTGGTATAGCTAAAACAACAGCTTGCTGTGGTGTTGCGCAAAAACAGTGAAACTGGGAGTAACACTGGGAAAGCACAAAGTCTTGGAGCACAACCCAGCAAAAAAAAAAAGGTGGAAAAACAGGCTAAAGTGCAAAAGTGACCCAAAAAACCTCATGTACTCACAATTTGACAGACTCACTTTGTTTGACCAATGATGATAAAGAATAATCTCTGATTTTCATAAAGAAAAAAGAAATATACCTTTTTGATTATCGCAGACTGTTCTGTAGTTCTGTAGAATTTTTACTTCTCTTTGGAACTGTAAGTCATTGAAAAGTTAAGAGATATTATCTTTTTCACCGGGCACTTCAGAGGAAACATGGAGTAACAGCAAGTCACAATTGGCTGCTTTTCCTGTTTTAGTGATGTGCTGTGTTTTTAAACATACTACTTCCAACATCTAACATCTGCAATGAAAAGGAGAGGCTGAAATATCAAAAGAAGTGCAAGTTAAACTGAGTTCAGAAGACTAGATGAACTGCTGGAAGAATATTGCTGCGAAACGTAAACACTCCTGTGGGAAACTAACCAGAAGTAATCTTCAGCTCTCTTTTTAAAATATCTGAATAATGCCTGATATTCCCCATGTTCAGTCTTTGAGAAAATCCTGATAAAAATGATTTTGAGAAATATGAGAGAATAGATATTGTTACCGAACATTTTGCTGCACAGACTCCATACTTGATGCCAGGAAAATTTGCTCCTATGAAAGAAGAAGAAATTATTTGCTTCAGATCTGAGGCTAGTTGAATTTCAATGTACAGTATAAGATGGACGTTGCTTCAAGTGCCAGATTCATAATTGTAACTAGCTTTTTGAGAGGACAATGCCAAAGATCATTCAAAGCTTCATAAATGTAATAGATTAGATAAATAACTCTTCAAAACAAAAGACTAATAGCCTGGATAAATAGCAAAGTTGCCAAAATGTCCTAGATGATTATGTATTTTGTTTTTAATTCACAAAGAAGTACTTTACAGTAACCAGCTGGGAGACATGAAGATGTAAGAAAAAGCATACTTGGGTGACACTGGGTATAATACTTAATTTTTTTTCCTTATGGCAGTAAATTCTGTAGCCAGTCCTGAGGAAAATGATTCTTCTATGATTATGTGTCACTATTCTGTGAATCAAAATAAATCAGCTCACACTGGGTGTCAATCTGCAACAGCTGGGCTGCTTTAGGTGCCTATTTTAACTACCCTTCACGTACCTGAGATATAACTGTACTCTGCTGCACACTGTGAAAACCAACTTGAACAATATACAAGTTATTTTATTTAAAATAGCTCCAGATATTGTCAAGATATTAAAATAAAATTATATACTCAATCAAATTACTTCTGCTGTTTACAAATATTCACAAGTCAAAATTTCCATTAACCAAATGGAAATTGCTTTTCCAAACGCACTTGTTTTGACCATTTCTGGGGACTGAAACTTTTGTATAGGCACATTCAATTCTATTTTTGCTTGATATTCCTTCTAAAGAAAAAGTCCTGTGATTTATTCATTGCAAAGTAAGCCTATTAAAGTGTCAAAGGTTGAGAAATGAGAAATACTGGTACACTCATCAAAATGTTTTTAGTTGGGACATGTTGTGTTACAGTTTAAAAAAAAGATTAATTGAAAGGAATTATTTATAGTGACTACTTTCACATAGCCTGATTGTAATTAAACTTGCTTGTATAGGATATTTGGGGGTGGGATGATGCAAAGCTTATTAATAAGCACAGCTGTCTTTGTCATAACATGCAGTTTCTTTTAAAAATGATTACTGTATTTATATTTGGTATCATCACTATTAAAATTATTAGGAAAAAATCTAATACATCTATGATTAAAATAAAATTGATAGTCCATTTTCATGTAGTGCACATGGACATTATTTTTAGCTCAGTTCTGTCTGGAATTGTATCAGTGTTTGCTGCTATTACATAGTGGAAAGTAGCTCTGAACATTAAACTATAGAACAGTTCTCTGGTTAGACAACTGCTTAAAAGATTTCCTTTATAGTCCAGACTAGAAAACTGCTTATATTTACTATATTTGCATCTCTGTGGTAATAATATTTGCCATAAGGTATTTTCTTCAGGAATTTATTTTGTGAGTGATAATTATAGAATATGAAGTGTCAGATGAGCCTTAATTTTCATGCAGATAAAGAATCCACTGAAATGAAAAGTTTGGTGAAATTAGTTAAAGAATTTATGCAAAAGGGCTTGTATACTCCTGGCCTTCCTTTCATTAGCATTTATTCTCCAAAGCTATGTGGGGCTTTGACATCACAGGGAAATTTAAAAAGGTTTTAATTTTTTTCCTAATTTTTTTTTAAATCAACAGGATGCTGAGTCAGAAAGCTGATATTCAAATAACCAATATTCTTCAAATAAGAATGGACATTTTTTTTTCCAAGTTAGGAACTTTCATGGTTTTTCTTTTTAATTTCTCATTGCTGTACTTTGCCCAGCAACTGAAGATGCCTTTATTTTACTCAGCTGCCTATGTATGCAGTCTATTTCACAAATACATAGGCAAGAAAAGTTCTGAGTTGCAGACTAAGAATAGTAATTTAACTGCAATTAAAGCATAATTTCAGAGCTGATGGCTGCATGAGGAAAATGTTGGACCTTCAGAAAAAGCCTTCTGTTTATATGTCTAACTTTAAAGAAAGGGATGTTTTCCTTTATTAAACCCAGACTGTCAGATACCTGGAAAGAATTGCATGACACAAATATTATCCTGTCAAAGCATTTAATGGAACCCATAACACTCATCTAGTTTTGCTCTTCCTTGAATTGTTAAGGTCCCCAGTGATACCGCTCGGGAATAGAAACTACAAGTTCTTTCTTTACAACTGGCAAAAACCTATTTAGTAACACTTATTTTATCTTTTTCTGTGAAGAAGACCTGTAAGAGTCTTTCAAAAAGCAAAACAGAATCTCAAATTTCATTAAGAACACAGGATGCTTTTTGTTTTCTCAAGCAAATCTCAGTATCTACATCACAAATAAAATTTTTAAAAAGAAATAAACACTGTTATTGAAGCACAGTTCTGTATCCCAAGGATTTTCAGAAATGTTCTGTAAAGCTAACTTGAAAGAGAATACACTGTAATAGTTCAATGTTAGTCTTTATTATCTGTGATTCACAGCAGTAGAAATATTATTTTGTGAATAAAACTGATTGTCCCTCTTACCTCTGAGTTACCTTTGTGGATTCCATCAAATTATCTGACCAATAAAAAAAAATACGCTCTGAAGCAGGCTCATAGTAATTATTTTCTCTTTTACCATAAAAAAGAGGAAGTGAGAATCAGCTGAAGTTAACACAGTAATGTTAGAACATAAATGTTTGGAAAAAGGAGACTATTGTATTTTCTCCAAGAAAAAAATAAAATGTAAGTGAAAGTGTTGTCAACCATAGCTGTAACGTTTTCTTTGAACAACAAAAAAATCTGAAAACATAGTTTTCCAGACATGTTATTCTTATGGTCACCATGATAGCTTAATTTGTCACTTCAAATCTTAGGAAAGCCATTGCATTAGATGAAGATGGTAGGTTACAAAATCCAATTAAAATAAGAGTATTCAAGTAACACATTTATTCTAAATATTTCTGTATCATAATTGTAATAAATCAATGATAATATTCTGCAAAAAGAAAAGAAAAAAGGAAAAAAATACTAGTCCCCATGAAGTTAGACAATATTTTTAAAAGATCATAGAATCATAGAATGGCATGCGTTGGAAGGACCTAAAAGATCATGTGCTTCCAACACCACTGCCATGGACAGGAACACTTTGCACTAGACCAGGTTGCTCAAAGCTTCATCCAACCTAGCCTTTGTATACTTCCAGGGATGAAGCATTCACAACTTCTCAAGACAACCTGTTCATGTGCCTCACCAGCCTCACACTGAAATTTTTTTCCTGATAATTAATCTAAGTCTACTCTCTGTCAGTTTTAAGCCATTGTCCCTTGTCCTGCCACTACACGCCCTTCTAAACAGTCTCTGCCCATCTTTCTTGTAGGCTAAGCTTTTGGGATACACATGGTCTGAATAATAAACTCACAAGTGTCAAATAGGACAATAGAAGATATTTCAAAGTCCACTTATACTTTTGACTTCTAAAAAATTTTCACAGACTAGACACTCTGACACACCCAAAAAAACCAATTATTAAGTTTCTTAATCTTGCAGGCAAATTAATATTAATATCTAAATAACAATCTCAAAGTCACTCAAAATTCTTGCCGTATTTTCTCTACAGATTTATCTATAAACATTCACTACCAAATTTTCCCTGTGGCATATTCCCGTATAGGGAGGAATTCAATTCCTGAGAAGCTAAATCAAAGCAGAGATCCCCACTAAGCTGTATTAATCATCAGACCTAAGACAGCATGTTTGCTGTGCTTCCTTCTACTTTGTGAGCTTCGGGCATCAGAGAAAGTATACATCAAAGTAATAATGACCTAATGACTGATGTAGCCCCTGTGAGATGTCTTGACCATCCTATGATAAATCTTCCTGTCTGTATTTTTGATTTAAAAGTTCAGGAGCAGAATTTGTTCCATCTAACAAAGCCTGTCTCCAAGATATTGGGAATAGAGTGACTTGGAAGATCTATTGTGGATTTATGCAGTGTGAATTCCTTGAAATATACTTCTCTGGCATCAGTTTCAGAAAGAAAAAAGGTTTTTGTGAAAAAGTTGGAGAGCTCTTGTGTGGATTAAAAACTCCTGAAAGAATACTTCATCATGAGCTTATAAACAATTCAATACAATCTATCAATGAATATAAGCAAAACCAAAAATAAAACCAAAAACACCCATAAAGGAACATAAACTCCTAGCAATGACTAGTCATCCCACATGTATCTTAAGAAAACAGAAAAAAAAATGCATTAATACAAATTTAGAAAAGGTAAAATAGGTGATGAAGCATGATTTTTGAACAAATTCTGTGTTGAAATGAGGCCAATTTCTGTGTCAATATTTTCTGGAATCGTTCACCCAACTGGAAATTTTTTTATTGTAAAGTTCCCAGATGAATCCCACTGGAAAACACATGGTTTTAGCTGATCTATATTCCTAAGGAAGTCATCTGTTTCATACATTCTGAAAAATAATTAGAAAATTAATTTTAACCATGCATTTTTAAATGGTCACAATTACTATCTGAAAAAAAGAGTATTTAAATCCTTCTTTGCATACATATTCTATCTAAAACTAGATTTGTGAACACAGTGAAGGGAAGTTGAACTTCACTTTTGCATCTGGACAGTAAGTATTAACATTTTAAGAATGATGCCTTGCCTAGGTACAGAGCTGAAAGGAAGAAGTTTGGAGTGTTAGTAGTTGTGAGGGATGTTTTATTACTATATTCACCTTGCATTTTGGGCTGGATACAGACTTTAATTCCTGTCCTGAACTGAAGTGTTGCTGCACAGCTAAAAAACCTGGGTGGATGAAATTATCCTTGTGCGTAGAATATAAATCAATTTTTAAAGCCCTTTGAGATGGTTAGGGGTTAAATATGTCATAGAAAATTATACAGTATTGTGTGAGCCTCAGTCCATCATTTTGTTATTCCCACAAGTTATCCATAATAGTATTATCTTATGATCAGACTGAAGCTTCAGGATAGTTTTTATCTCAGGAGAAGGTGAGATCTCTTTTCAAAACTATTGATTGATTTCAAGCTGCAGTGCAGATTGGATTAACAGCAAAATAGCAGTATGTTGTATGGGGCAATGAAGAGAAAAAAAATGCAACTTACTGTGGAGGAATAGGAAGAAAATACAGAACAAGACACCACAGTGTGTTAGATCGAGTATTCTAGGTGCTCATTCAAACAATCATCATACCAATATGTACCATAAGACCACAGGCAGGAGATGGAGGGGACAGGGTTTCTGTTCAGCACTCTGAAGAGTACATATAAATACTGCATCCAGTTTAGAGTCCCTGTCATGGGTTGAAAATAACTCATGAAAAATTTAATTATTTAAAGGTTTATGATTGAGAATAAGGATTTATGAGAGAAATATTTTGAGGCAAGCACCAGACTTAGCTTAAACTATAAACTACTTTTACTAACAGAATTAACAAAAAGATTAACAAAATAAGTATAAAGCACCTTCATTTTCTCCCTTCCTATTCACAGTTCCCATTTCTTTATCAAACATGCAGGAATACATACATGTAGGAGTTTCTCTTTTATATACCATGTAATGCCTTTTCCCGCAAGGAATATAACTTTCTTTAACAGTGCATGAGGTAGCATCCTGCCCAACCTGCTACTATGTAAAAAGCCTTCCACAAATGAATGTAGTTGTCCCAAGAACTGACTCTGTGTGGGCCAGGAGTTCATGGATTATAATTTTGAGGATGAGTTGCTCTAATGTCGGAAGCAAAGGCTCTTTTTTTTCTTTCTCTGCTTCAGTTTTTAGCATCAAGGGTTTTTGTTCTCTGTTTAAGTCTTCCATTTGTCCAGTACATTTCTTGCTCTCTCTATTCCCCCATGCATCTCATTAATTATAGGGAAAACCAGTTCAATTTACTGTAATTTTACCATGGCCTGCAGGAAGGATCCAGTTCTAATGTCTGAGTCTCCCCTTTCCCTCCTCCTTTATCGAACACGGCATCTGCCATGTGGTCCTTTTCTCATTATCACTTTTTTTTTCTCCAAACCAAAGGGAGAAAATAAAAGGGGAAAGAACTTGTTGCCCCAATCACCAAAGTTATTGAGTTTTTACCAGTTTGGGAGAAACTTCCATGAGATCTTTGCAGCGTCGAGAAAGTCAGTTTAGTTCAGACTTTATGTTGGGGAATTGCTCCATGCTTTTGCTGCCATCCACGTGGGCCCCCCGTCGCAGCCATGTGGCAGTGTCCACTGCTGCGGGTGCCATCAGCATCATGCCGGGTGCCGAGAGAAAGTTCTGTCACCAGCTCTGTTCCTTTGCTTGTAGTGCGGCCTGTGAGGAAAGCAGCTGTATAAAATAAAATTTGCTGCAGGCCGGATGAAAATAGCTCAACTACTGTGCATTGGTCCAGCCTGGCCCATGGCCATGCCACATGCCCATGGCCCTGGCAGCCTCGCATGGCTCCAGGCTTTTTTTCTCTTTTTATTGTTTTCTTTTTCTTTACTTTTTTTTCTTTCTTTTTCTTTTTTTTT
>VZRZ01002433.1:379932-395142 GCA_013398175.1 Climacteris rufus | reverse complement strand
TCCCTTTTTTTTTTTTTTTTTTTTTTTTTTTTTTTTTTTGACGCTGGCATGATGGCCATGGCTCCAGCGCGGCGGGCTCCAGTCCTGTCCCAGCCTGAGGGGACCCGGCAGGGCCTGGCTGTGTGGCTTCATGCCACCTCTGCCCTGGCCCAGCCCTGCCCAGGCCCGCCGCTTGCCTCGGCCCGCCCCAGCCATTTCTCCCTCGGGAGAGTGGGAAACAGCAGATTTTAATGCCTTTGTCCTGGATGTGTCATCGCAAAAAGTGAAACTTGAGCTGTCTATTGGATTTGCGGTATGTCAGTCTTTGGAGCTCTACAGGACTGGCTCCTAGGGCTCCACCCCTCCTCTTTCCAGCTAGAAACAAAGGAAAAAATACCTCGTGTATACCAGCACAGTTCACTACAAGGGATAGACATTGATAAACTGGAATGGGTTCAGCAAAAGGCTCCCAAGCTGCTGGGGTCTAGTGCTCCTACTCTATATGGAGACATTGAGAGAGTAAGCCTTGTACAGCCTGGAGATGAGGTGGCTTTGAGGGACCTTTGAGCTGCCTGCATGCACCCAAAATGTGTGTTGCAAGAACACAAAGCTGGACAGACACCATGGTGCCTGGTGAGAGTACAAGGCACAGTAGGCTTATGTTGAATGTGAAGAGGGTCTGTTCAGCCATGAGGAAGCTATCACCATAGTGATGATACAGGGAAAAAAAGGGTTAAAAGGATGCTTAGTGGGAATTTGTTATTAAAACAATGCATATGGCTTGCTCAATACTTACCTTGCTTGCCAAGCAGAAAAGGACTATTGATAAAGGGAAGCAACCATGATTAAAAGGTCCTGCTTTTGGACCCTGAAACCAGCCCAAACCAGCCTTGAAACTCGGACTCAACCCAGAGACTCAGGGAGCTTGTGCAAAGAAGCAAGGTAAAAAGTTCAACCTAGAGGAAGGCTTCTTTCTTCATCTGAAGACCCTTGCCCATGACCACCAGGAGGCAGTGGGCATGTGCAGATTAATGCAAATGACTTTTGAACTCATTATGATGTGAAGCCGAGATAAGTTATGAATATGTATAGGCATATCGTGTAACCTGTTGAATATGTAACCTGTAACCTGATATATAGCTAGCTGAGTGAGGCGAACGGTGCACGTGTTTTGGAGGGTTACCCCCACACGTACCAGCACTTGGAATAAAACATACCTACTTTACAACTTACAGAGTTGTGGAGTTCTATCCACGTATCAGTGAAAATATTCAAGCATTGGAAAAGGCTTCCCAGGGAGGTTGTGCCAATTCTGACTACGTAATTTGGAGCTTTTCCAATTCTGACTACGTAAAGCCCTGAGAAACTTGGTGTGAATTCAGTCTTGGTCAAGTTTTGAGAAGGAGACTGGAAACCTCCTGAGGTCCCTTCCCATTACCAGGGTTCAGTGATACAGGCTCAGCCAGAATCACAGCACAGTGAACTGCTTGGATACCCACAAAGCCTCACTGATTCCTTCAAGTTCTTGACATTTGTCAATCAGACCATAAAATCTGTTAGGGTTGTGAGATGGTTTGCTGCAGTCTGAGAGTACATGATGGAGATCTTTATAAAACTCTCTCAGGTTAAGGAATAGTCAGAAGAGACAGAATGCATTTTTATTCCAGGAAAATAAACAAACAAACAAAATAAAACCAAAACAGACAGAAAAACTCTAAAACCACAAGAACAAAAAAAAAAAAAAAAAGAAAAATAAGACAATATCCAATATTCAGACATAATAAAAACTAAAAGAAAAACATGAAAGCAATTTCACTTAGGCTGGGAACATATTCAGGTGTATAAAAGTATTTTTAAACAGCAAAGGATGACACAAATAAGAGATTTCTTTCACACTTACTCTGCACATCTCATACCTGAAGGTTTAAGGCACTGTCTTTAAAAGACATATCTGTCTCTCTCTATATTGATATCTATATAATCTATATCTATCTATATATAAGCATTCAAATACTATCAGAGAGAGAGGATTTGTCTCAAATATTTTACTAAGTAAATGCTTAAAGTATGGAATTATTTGGAGTCCTGTGCATCCTGGCTTTGTGAAAATTGCACAGAATTTTCTTTTCTTTTTGTTTTTTCTTTTCTTTTTAATTTTAAAGAAAGTATTGCAGCAAAATGACTGCAATTTTTTTTTCTTTTGTGGTAGATTTTTCTATTCTATTGCAACTAGTTTGGGTTTGATTTTGTCTGATTAGATTTTTAAAGGCATGAAATGGACTTGATGATCCCAAGCAGAGTATTGGTCTTGATATTCGGGTTTCTGTAGTCTACATTTATTTGAAGAAGCATTTAGACTTTAAAATAAAGTTCTTAATAACAAGACTTTTCCTTTCAAATTATAACACTTAAAAATCATTTAACCTAAATAGGTACTTTTTCAAATTCTTATATTTGTTAAGATTTATAAACTTTTCTGCTCTTCAGTCTGGAAAGATGTCTACGCACAAATCACAAATGGAACTGTTAGTACTCAAAATTCATTGCTGAATTTGACCTAGAAGTAAATAATAATTTCATTTAAACAAACAATGTTCTGGAGGTTGTCATGAGCTGGACCTGGATTTTAATGACAGTCTCTACATATTTCTACTACTAAGGTCAAGTAAAGCAGATTCTTACTTCTGTTATTAATTAGTAAAAGCTTTTCATATGCTTAATGACACAAGGATTGGCTCACAGTAAATAGTATCATGTCAGTGGAAAAGATAACAGTGATATTATGCATTCAGTTGCAGGTCCTGACAATTTTCTGTTGCAGTAGTAACTGAAGGTATTGAAACCTAATTAAATTGTTCCTTGATTCAAACATTCAAAAAATTTAATTATAATTTTTAGACAACAAACAGCTGATTTTTCTAGGGAACCTAAAAAACATGCTGTTTTTCTGAAGAGCTCTGGTTTACCCTGCATTTAAACAAGATAGTAGCACTGAAACTATCATAAGTTCCACATGACTGCCAGTGGTGTTATGATGGCATTGCTATTCCTCTGATCACTGTGAGGAGATATTGAAGCAGGTCAGAAGCTAGATCAGAGGGGGGGATTTTTTGTTTTTGTACAAAAATGTACCTGGGTATATGCTTAGCTTTCCTCTCTGACAGTGTTTACAGGGCTTCATTGATGATGTAGATTGATTTGCTTCATCAAGACAACATTGTCAAAGTCCTAATGGAGCCACCCCTGAACAATCCCCACAGGCTCTTTGAATAATCAAATTCACATAGCAGTAATCTCATTTAGGCTTAAAATAATTAATCTAATCCATCCCGTGATAATTAGTGCAGGGTATTACTATGTTTGATAAGCCACATTCTGAAATCAATTGTTATATTTTTAGACATTTTTTTCCAATATATTTGAAAATAAGCTCCTTAGGTAAAAAAAAAAAAAATTAACTCGTGATTATTGTGAACAGGATATATTTATGTTTTTTTCTTGCCATGTATCAGATTGCATGCACAGCTAACAATTAATTTACAGATGAGCAATTATCCATCACTAGGGAGTTAGAAGGAGACAGGTAAGCTCAAATGTTGTATATTAGTAATTAATATTTTAGAATATAGAAAAAATCTGTTAGAAGAAAAGTAAAAAACTACCACTTTGTGGAGGATGTGGTTTTAAACACTTCCATGGAGAAAAATATCAGTGTAAAGGGAAGAGATACTTACTGTTTGAGAGCTGGTAGGTGTGGGTTTTTTCAGTGCTAGTTTCTGAGAGAACTTCAGACAGAATGACTCCTTGTTTGAATGTTTTCTATCCCAGAGTGCTCTGGCAGCAAAATGCAGGAGTGTGAGGGAACCATCACACTAGCTAAAGAGATGGTGAAGCACTTACTGTAGAGGGGTACATCCCACCTGTACCTGCAGTACTACTCCATTTGCAGCTTTGGTAATAGGTTACCGTTGTAACCTCTTTCTTTGCTTAACATAAAAAATGGAAATTTTCATATAATCACTTGGAAAAAAAAAAGAAAAGAAAAAGAGCCATGGCGTTTGCACAGACCAATACCCATGAATGTCATTCCTGCCCCAGGACTCTACTAGACTGGAGACTCAATATATCGACTATACTGACCTCTTAGTTCACAGTCCCTGGCTTTTGATGCAGTAGGGCACTTTTTTCAGATTAGAGGATTTTTTTTTTCCAAACCACTCCCAGACAAATTCACCTAAACTGTCACATTTTTAGTGGGGTGAACTAGTTTTGGTTCGTGGTTTTTGTTTTGGTTTTGGTTTTGTTTGTTTGTTTTTTAGTTTTTATTTTTAATTTCTTTATCTTTCAGAGTTAGAATAACCATATGAGTGAATGAAATCAGTTGGAAACTCAAGAAGAACATTATTCTACATGTATCCTGAAAGTACAAGTTTCTAAGGCTGAAAACACCAAATGCAAATAATGCAGATTTCTATTTCAGAAAGCCAGGAAATATGGATGATATGTGGTAAAACTTAACAATTGCCAAGTGTTAACCACATGTTTCATGTGCTTAGTAAGAGTAAACCTTTAGCTTTAAGTGTAGCTGCAGGAGAATATTTCACTTTTAACCAAGCTTGTGTAATAGTCCCTAAAAGTTTTACTTAGGGGTTCTTTAACTCTACATCTTTCAAGTTAAGTCTTAATTAAATGATTTTTAATTATTTAAAAGCAAATGTTACTGAGAGGAGTTCAGACATGTAAAAGAAAAATAATTCCAGTAGAAATACAGTTATAAACAGCAATCTGAGAGAGATTTAATGATTTAAAATACATGAATACAATAGCTTTATCTCATTTTAATATAAATTGGACATTTTTACATTGTAAATTTTGTTTAAAAGCAAAACCTAAACAATTTGCTGTAAAGACTAATGTCCATGTAAGCCATTTTTTTTTTTTTCAAAACAGCAGGGGAAAAGGAAACACTGCTATATATATTTCAGGTGTAACATTGGATTCTCACACAAGGCAAGGGAGTGGGAAAAGGCCTTATATTTTCTAAAAAATATGGAAAATATATATTACTGATTTTACCTAAACATTATTGCAAAATAATAGGTCTAAAAATTCCTTTAGAGTAATACAGAAACAACAGACACTTCTACAGACTTTTTGCTTACTTAAATATTTAATTAAAGTTACAGTTTTTGTCACTGCAACCTGATATTTCCCCGAATGTAGGGACATAGCACCTTCCCTTGGGAATTCAATTCAAAACTGTCTTAGTACTTTCACAGAAACCACTGAGCTTCAGCCACCAGCTGAGTACTGTAGTCTTAAAATGTCAGGTTAGAATTGTCTAAATGGATACTCTGTGTCTGGTCTGTCTGTCTAAGTCATGGACAGATAGGACCAAATGAGGGGGAAAAGAAGCACCACATGACTGCTGCAATCCCTCCAGGCCTTGACTATAAGCCAGAAAGTGGATTTCCCTAACAATGTTTTGTAAGGTTCAGTCACTTGTCTGTGATATCATAAATAGTATTTAAACTCTTGTCCCACTGCATCTGAACTGAGTGGATTGTGAGATTTTGTGTTGTCCACACATGAGCTGTATTCATAATATGAGCAAAGTGGACAGCTATGTTAGTTATAATTTTATAGTATAGTTAGTTATAGTTATGGTTATGGTTATATAGTTATAGTTACATAATTATAGTTACATAGTTATAGTTGTTATAGTTAGTTATAGTTATGTACATCTGTGTTATAGTTATGTATATCTTTACACAGATGCACAGAGGTTAAGTTTAAATTTGTCTGCCCAGGTATAAATGTTGAAGATCCATCATCATGAAGCTCAGAGAAGTATATTTTATTCTATTTTACCTAAGTATTTGCAATACAATGTTCATATTCAGCAAATCAATTTCTTAATGAAAGCAATACACTTCATCAAGTTTAAATGTTTTGCAAATCAAGACCTTAATTGATCCTCTGCCAAAAACTTACATTTGAATCCACCTAAAAATATGAACCAAAAAATTTTATTCCATTTCAGAGAATCATAGAATTTACATTAGGAAAGTCTTTTAAGATCAAGTCTGAAATGTGACTAATCCCTTTTTATTGTTTTAAAAAATGCCAATCTTAAATAAAAACAAATTCTTTCTCAAAATGAAAAATAATTTATTTTTAGAATGGAAGACTTAAAAAATCTAACATAAAGCATTGTTGTACAAAAATTAATAATAGATTTCTTTGATATTTTCTAAGCTTTCTGTTTCCTGGAATGAATTTTAAGACCAAGCCGAAGACACATGTGACCTAATTTGTCTTTCTAGAACTATTTTTCAATTAATAAAAGCATTGTAAGTTCTATGTCTGTCTTTCAAATCATCTATTTATATAAAACACACACTCATCTTCCCATATACTATCTGTATTTCTGAAAGGAATCTCAAGAGATCTCTAAATTCTCTTAAATAGTTAATTTAAGCAAGATACCAGTAAATTATTGAATCCTCTTCTTGACTATTTACTTTTAATTTTTTTCCTTTTTTTTTTTTTTCTTTGTAATTGTGGGGGAAAGAGTGGCATTTCAGTCAGACCCATTTTGTTGCCATGGACCTTTGACCTAAGGAGTGGTTATCTAGAAGTATCCAGTCCTGATTTTCTTTTATATGTCAAGATGTATGCAAAAACTTTATTTCCCACAACTAACAAAGAGTCCTGTTACCGCTGCGAGTTTCTGTGCAGTTCAATCAGACGGAAAATAAGATGTTGTCTGAAGAACCATTTTTCCATGTGGCCCTATATGTTGGAAGATATGGGTAGAGGGTGAAATGCAATTTAATGCTTTGTGCGGGTTTTGGCTGGCATAGAGTTAGACTTCTTCATAGTAGCTGCTATGGGGCTGTGGTTTGGATCTGTGCTGCAAACACAGTTGGTAAAACAGGGATGTTTTTGCTACCGTTGAGCAGCACTTACACAGAGTAAAGGCCTTTTCTGCTTCTCAGCCCACCCCACTGCAAATAGACTGGAACACACAAGAACTTGGAAGGGTACACAGTCGGAACAGCTGATCACAGCTGGAACATATGATGCCATGTTTAGTATATAAAGCTGCAGGGGAGGTTGGTGGTTAGGGCTGCTGCTCAGGAACCGGCTGGGCATCAGTTGGTTGGTGATCATAAATTGTTTCAGTTTGCATCATTTGTCTTTCCTCTGATTTTCTTTTTCTCTCTTCTTTTGTGACCCAACTCCACAGATATTTGGAGAAGAGCACTACGAAAATTTTTGAGAGCAGAGTCTTGCAAGGCCGGTTCCATATATAGGGCTGATATTACCAAAGCAACAGTATCATAAATACCAAGTTTGTGTACAGTTGTGACAAAACTGGGAAAATAGAGTACATAGAGCAGGTTTCTTAGCTAAGCAGACTGTGGTATAGACAGACAGGTAAAAGAATGGTGAAAATTAAAGTCAGGAGATGAGAAAAAGAAAATCAAGGTATGCAAGTCATGCACCGGTCTTGTCTGGGAGCACCTGTCTGCAGCCTTGGGCATAACCAGTACCCCTGGGGCAGTACAAAGAAACAGACGCTTTTTTTCTGACCACACCATAAATGCCAGACCTACTGCCATGGTCATAAGGGCCGCAGATGATGGAGGAGATGCATTCCCAGGTGAGCAAGGGGAACACATGGATTGACAACTCAAGCATCCTGGCGTCTTCATAATAATGACTTCTGTAGATGTGGTGGTCCCAGAAACTGCCCACCACTTAATACCACACTGAAGTAATCTTTGCACAAATGTATATATTATATTAAGACATAGAACTTTCTGCTAGCTCTTGACAGAGAGCATATGAGCTAGGAAACAAAATGCATTTGAGAATAGCAATGGATATAAACTAGTCAGTTCATCAAATACAATCTGCTGACATGAGCAAAGTCCATCACAGAAGTCAGATCCTGAGATGAGTAATGTGCACCAGGACACTACTAATTCATATGTCAGTGCCACTAGAAGAGTAACATCAAAGGTCCACAAATATTTCAGGAAAGGACAGTTTGAAACTGCTGTCACATGGAACAGTAATTATCATGGCAAATTTACAGAAACAGGACTTTTTTTCTTAATATGTGTGATTCTGGCTTAAAATAGCTAAAAACGCTTCCAGAACAACAGCATGTTTCTGTATTATTTCTAGAGCACAAACCAGGGAAAAATTAAGGCAAAAATTTCACATGACCAGATGCATGATGCATATATATTTGGGATAAGGTCTTACCACTCCATTATGAAAGTTATGCCAAAATGAAGTTTTGCTTTTCCATTTTGTTACTCTAATTCCCTATGTAGAAAACCCTGTAGTTTTCCACTGCTAATGTTTACAGAACTAGTAGATAATAGAAGACCCCTACCCTAGTCCATGCTTGTTACCTTAGTCATGACAAGTGCTTGTTGTCCCCCATGTTATCCCTTACTGTCGTCAAGAAAAGTATATTTCATCTCCTTTGACGGTAGAAACAGAAAAGTACTATGGGACCCAATGACCAGTATACATGTAACTGCACCCTGCTCTAATTGGGAGATTTCTGTCAACTATATGGAATGGTAAAACTCACCATAAATATGGGTTCTCACTCGGGATTCAGGGAGACACAGACACACATACACACACAGACACACACACTCCTCTTGGGGACCTCGAATATCAATGGAGACATTACTTGGGACAGCCTCTTGTTTGCCATCAGATTGGGGAACTGCCCATTCCCCTTTCCTGGTGTGTTATGGACTCATGTGAATAAAAGGTACCTGCTTCTTCCCTTCTCCATAATTTGTGTCTCTAGTTTTTCTGTCTTCTGCCACCCTAAAAGGCATCAAAAGTAGCTGGAGATTTGGGGAAAGGAGTTGTAGATTTAGTGACTTTATTTCTTTTTTATCAAACTTGAAATGTCCTCTTACTTATTTTATAGCCCCTCAAACTTTTCCACTCTCCAAAAAGATGTAACTGTCCAGATCTGTTAATTTCAACATATATACAGGTAATGAAATATTAATTAAGATTTTTGTTTCTTTTTGCTAGGTGGATTTAAATTCAAGTGAAATAAGCAAAATAATTGCAGCAACTAAAGGTATAACATTCATATTTGTGTCCTTCCACAGAAGTTTACCAACACTGTTTATTATATCTCCTCTAGGAAAATTGCTAGGGTCACCTGTAATATTTCAGCATAAAAGGTAAAAAAGTTGGACCATATTGTCTTGCCCTTTTCAATGTATTATACAGGTCCATTAAATTTATAGTTTTGTGTCTGGATGTTTTGTTCCTGTGATTTTTTTTCCTAACTTACAAACAACACAAGAAAATAAAACTCACAAAAATTGCTTATGGGCAAAGTACCCATAAAGTCATACCAAGATTTTTACAGACAGAGATTCTGTCTGCTGACCCTGAAAGAAAATTTGATTAAGACATAAGGCATTCAAGCAGACGTCCTACACTGTATTCATCAAAGAGTTAGAGAGCCTCATATTGATTATTTGCTCACTGCTACAACCACTTTTGAAGTATGCACTCCAATAAGAGCCAAATGTCACTCAATAGACCAAATCCTATGTGTGTGTGTGTCTGTGTGCACATATTCATGCATACAAAGCAATAGGCAGATTGACTACAGAATTCTGAGATTAATAATAATGTTTTTTTTTCTGAGAAACTTCATGATTTTAAAGCAATACTGGTGAGTGTCATTAAATAGAGTTCACTAGACAAATCTGCAGATGTGAGTAACAATGATCAAACAGCATGGGAAACTCAAATACTTTTCAGTCTGATGGATTAGTACAGTGTAGGACATGCTGAGAGGATAAAGAAAAAATAAAGAGACAAAAAATAAAGAAGAATCAACCTAAAACCATGTACCCAAAGGCTGTATCTACACATCTTCCAAGTATCTCCAGAGGGTAGTGAGTCCACCATTTCCCTGGGCAGCCTGTTCCAGTGTTTGACAACATTTTTGGTGCAGAAATTTTACCTGATATCCAATCTAAGCCTTGCCTAAGGCCACTTCCTTTTGTCCTATTGTTTGCTACTTGGGGAAAGAGACCAATCCCCACCTGGCTACAGCCTCCTTTCAGGTAGTTCTAGAAAGTGATAAGGTCCTCTCCAACACTTCTTTTCTCCAGGCAAAGCAACCTCAGCTCCCGCAGCTACTCTTCATAAGGCTTGTGCTCCAGACCCTTCACCAGCTCTGTTGCTCCACTCTAGACTCACTCCAGAGCCTCAGTGTCCTTCTTCTTGTGAGGGGCCCAAAACTGAACACAAGATTGGCATTACTAGTGCTGAGTGAAAGAGGAAAATCACTGCCCTGGTCCTGCTGGCCAAACTATTTCTGATATAGACCAGGATGCCATTGGCCTTCTTGGTCACCTGGGCACATGCTGGCTCATGTTCAGCCACCTGTCCACCAGCACCCCCAGATTTTATTTTGATGGACAATTTTCCAGTCTTCTCCCAGCCTGTAGCATTGCATGGGGTTATTGTAACCCAAGGGCAGGACCTGTCATCTGGTCTAGTTGAATTTTATGCAAATGGCCTCTGTCCATTGATCCGGATTGTCCAGATCCCTCTGTGGACTCTTCCTGCCTTCCAGCAAATCAACACTCTTACTCAGCTTAGTGTCGCTTGCAAACCTGATGATGCAAACCTATCTCTTCATCCAGATCATCAATAAAGATATTAAACAGGACTGGCTTCATACTGAGCCCAAGGGAAAAGCACTTATAAAGCGCCACCAATGCAGTAGCATTCACCACTGATGTCTTGGCTCTGCCATCCAGCCAGTTCCAAACCCAGTGAAGAATGCACCTTTCTGAGCTGTGGGCTGCCAGCTTCCTGAGGAAAATGCTGTGAGAAATGTCAGGGGTTTTACTGAAGTCCAGGTAGACAATTCACAGCCTTTCCCTCACTCACTAAGGGTCATCTTGCAATAGAAGGAGATCAGGTTTTTCAAGCAGGACCTGCCTTTTATAAGCGCATGTTAGCTTGGCCTGATCCCCGGTGTCTTGTACATTTCATGTGATGGCACTTGGGATGATCTGTACCATACCCTTCCCAGCACCAAGGTCAGTCTGACAGGATTTCCCTGGATCCTACATCTCGTCATTGTAGATGGATGTCAAATTTGCTAGCCTCTAATCCTCTGGGACCTCTCCAGTTAGCCAGAACTGCTGGTAAGCAATTGAAAGTTTTCAGTGAGCTCTTCCATCAGCTTCCTCAATATCCTTGGGTGGATTCCATCCAGCCCCATAGAATTGTGTATGTCTAAGGGATGTCACACGTCACTGACTGTTTCCCCTCGAATTATGAGGGCTTCATTCTGCTCGTGTAGTCTTGCCCATTTGTAAGTGTTTTATTTTATTTAGTTTTAGAAATGGAGCTGTTACTCCATTTGTAATTTTTCAATTTATAACAAGACTGAAAGCCCACATTACAAAAAGATCTGATCCAAATTAAAAAAAAAACTGTTATGTGTTGCACAAATAATTTTTATAAAATTAAATTTACAAATATTTGTCCTGTCTCCTGGTATCCCACCTGCATCTGGTTGTTTGTAGTTACAGTCTAGCTGGTTTCTTATTGGTTTTTACTTATTTTTGCTTGTGAGAAATAGCCACTGGTTGGTGAAGATTGCAATTGGTCTAAGTAGACAGAGCATTATTTAATCCAAGTTTGCCAGCTGGAGTGCCTTCAGAGAACCAAAGAAGCTAACAGTTTGTGAAGAACATAGGAAAATTTAAAAAAAATGTTGAAAAGAAGGTGAAAGGGAAATAAGTGGCAGGACAAAAGCTGTTGCTCTAGAGCCTCATAAGCCTTGTGGCTTGTATTTGTTGTTGATGTTCTGCTCTGTCATAGAATGTATTGTGTCTCTAAAAAGTATTGCAATTTATAAGCTAACCATGCTGCACAAGCCAGGCTTATGACAGCCTAATAGACATCACTGTTAGGGGAATTATTTAGTCTAGTAAAATATGATCTATATAAGAATTATGGAGCTCAGATTGGTACACACCATATGTTATTATTTCATTTAATATCTTAAATTTTACAATCTTCCAGTGTTTTCTTACCCTTCACATATTAGCGGTCTTTTGTCAGCCATCCAATCTATACATATTTAGCTATTTTAATCTTTCCTCCTAAATGATGTCTTCACCTCCCTGACTGTCCTGAATCCTCTTCTCTGAAATCTCTTCAATACTTTTCTGGCAACTAGGTTCCCTACATTTAATGCAGAATTCTGAATATACTCACACTACAGCTGAACAGAAGAGAAAATTCTCTGTGACAAGACACTTGTGAGAATTTTTCCCTAAATTATGTTAACGATTTTGCCCCAATATCATGTCACATGCTCAGTATTACCTGTGACCATGACATTTCTTTATTCATCATTGCTTCCTAGATTTCTGTGGTGTTAATACTGTAAAGACCCACATGATACTCACCATTGAGTATAGAAGTATTGCACTCACTACAGGCTGTAGGGTGGGCAAGAAGTACAGGCAGTGGCTCACTGAGAGAAGAAATTTGCATCTTTGTTCCATTTGGGAACTATTCAGGAATAATGGAGCACTTTTTTTTCTGTTTTCATAGAATCATAAACTCATATAATGGTTAGGGTTGGAAGTGATCTCAAAGATCATCTAGTTCCAACTACCTTGCCACAGGCAAGGTCCACTAGACCAGGATACTCAGAACCCATTCCAGCCTCGTTTTGAACACCTCCAGGGATGGGACATCCTTAAATTGGCACTCAGAAAAAGAGTAAACTTAATATCCCAAGTCTTAACTGAGCCTTTTCTTGGTGAGTACCTTCCTGGTCCTAGAATATGTTGTCACTCACTAGACAAAGCATAAAAAATCAGTTTCCTAAGATAAGAAAATAAATTACTATTGAAAATACTGATGTCTTGCCTTGAAACAAAACTAGTCTAGAAATAAATTTTCATAGACTTTGTCCATGTGTGTTGGCCTGAGTTTTGCAGTTCCTCGATGTTTTCATTTTTCTGTAACAGTTTCTCACACACTTTCTGCAAAAATAGCCATGTTTTTCTAACTGTGTTCTATTGTTTGCATTCCTTTGTCCTGGGTGGAGATGTTTGATGGATTTTTCCTTTGACCAGTGTGATTGAGGGGTGGCAATTTCTCCCTCCAATCCACGGTGGCTTCTAAGAAGAGATATAAATAAAGTCTGGGGTCTCTCGGCCCCCTTTCTTGGCTTCTCTCTCCAACAGGTGTCTGCGTGGTTCTTTTGTGTCCAAGTGCGACACATGTGAGATCCTTGCCAGTTTCCATCAGCATTTTTATATTCTACTTTACAATCTGAATAACCTGACAAATTAAAAACTGCCATAACTGATCACAGAATTTTGCTGACTGATGCTATAAAAGGAATTCAGTGAAGAGGATGAATGAATTAGATACTATGAAGGCTTTAGCTGATCCCTTCCACTTTCATTAACCACTGCTTCTGCAATTCTGTCTCTATCCCACCTTGGTGCTGGAAATTGGTAGGATGCTCTATTGGTGTCTCTATCCCACCTTGGTGCTTGGTGCTGATTCTGACTGTTGTGTTTTCCCCAAATCCTCTAAAACCAGAAAGAAATTTCTAAAAAAAGAGTGTATTTTTTTGTACTTTATAAGCCTCTGTTTAGTTCCATCACTGTTCCCCTAAGATTCAGTTAGCACCTTTAGCACAAATATTCTTCTGACAGGACTCCAAGGCAAGTATCCCAGCATTGCATTCACACCACTTTTCAAGTGTGATTCTGACCATGAATTCTTGTCTTTGCAAAACCAGTGTAACACTATTTAATGAATTGTTCTGTTCTCAATAAAATACCCTTTCATATGCCTTTAGTTATAAATTAGGTCTGGCCACAGATGAGGAGATAGACAATTGTCAGATGCTAAATACCTATTCCCACTGCATGTGGGAAAATGAAACTGACTGGGCATGTTGCTCACACAAAGTCTAGTTCTGTAGTTGCTCAGTTCTTTTGGCTAACACTCACATTGCTGTTGGTTTATTTACTCAGTGGCAACTGTGGTGGCATATGTGGCAAAAGCCACAGCCCCACAAGCTCAAGACTGGTGGGCACAGCCTGAGGTTGCCACAGTCTGAGGCATTCTCCCTGCTCAGGGTGAGTTTTGGTGCACCCTCAGCATCCCTTGTATCTTAGTTTACATATTTCGGTTGGTTGTTACATTACCTAATGTTCTGTATAAGGTTATGTTCTGGAAATTTCATTACAGTTCGGTTCCCTATTGGTTATATGTTAATCCTTGTACCCCATTGGTTACTTTCCCCTGCTTGTATCCCCATAAATCCCCTGCTGTCCCTAAAACCTTGCCTTTGGTAGCTGAACCTTCAGCTCTCCCGGACCCCTGCGCCGCCTCTCCTGGACTCCGAACCCTCTCCTACCTTCCCTGCTGCTTCTCTCGGGAAATAAAAGAGCTGGAAAGCACTCCAAGACCCTTCCCTCGGGTCTTTGTCCCTGCCTGCGCCTGCACCATCAGCCCGGGGCTCTCTCTATCACAGAGGAGCCAGCACTAACGAGCCAGACAGGAGGACGCCCGGTGTTTGGGGAAGCTGCAAGCTGCAGCCCCCGGGAAACCAGGGTCACTCCCAGAATATCGCTGAGCGGCCTTGAGCAGGCCCCCGGAGCCAGTGTTAGGCAGCTTCTGTCTTCATTTTTCAATTGGACTCCAAGTGCATCTAGCACTTTGAAAATTTAATTTGTTGTAAGCCTTCATGCCTTTCCAGACACAAAATAATTAATGTACAGGTTTTATTCTCCTTTATATCCATTTTTTTAAAAATAAAAAAAAATAATCTAAAAGCATCCCTCCTGCAAAACTGATTTTAATCAAGAAGTGATTTGTAGCTGCATGTAAGCAGTGTCAGGTAGGGAGTCACAGTGTTCATTCTGTTCTACATATGGAAGCACAACACGAACATCAGCTTCATGTGCTGATCCACAGCAGGCAAACTTTACTGCATACAGCTTCACTTCTGTGAAGTGTTCACACTTTGAATGTGCTCCCTGGTTGTCTTTATTCTCATTCTAGGATGATACCATTCAGTCCTTCCTGAGATCCTTTTGGGTGGAAGCTGGGGAAAAAAAGCTACATAGTCACAAATATATTCCCCACTGGGTTTTTTAGTGG
>VZRZ01002433.1:303788-379910 GCA_013398175.1 Climacteris rufus | reverse complement strand
GGGTTTTTTTTTTTTTTTTTTTTTTTTTTTTGTCTTGTTAATTCAAAGAGATACTTTGAAGGTGGAGGCACACCTTAGGAGTGTTCATAGTCTCTCAAGTGACTTTTATTTTTTTTGGGCTCCACACCCCTTCTCCAGTCCATAAGCGGAAGTTCTTTTAGGCCATGAAATTTCTTTTTCCTGATAGATCAAGGTGAAACTCCTATATGATTTTGCTTCATAGATGGTAAAAGTTACAGAGTGAGGTATGTGTCTTCATTACCTTGTCCTGGTAAAATTCCAATCCTTTTGAGATTTTGTGAGAGTTTTACCACTTATTTCAAAAGAGTAGGGCTTCCTCTTAGATTTCATCCCCTGCACTAGCAAATTCCCTTTCTCAAGAATTTATTTAATCTCTCTTAATATGTTCTATTTTTAGAGTAAGGGGGAAGAGAGAAGATACATCAGGAATATGTCTGAGGATACAAAGGCTTACTTGTGATTTATAAAACGGTAAATGAAATTACACTTTTTTCCTCATTCTCCTTAATCCTATTTCCAGGTAGCAACACAGACCATAGAAAGAGAAGGCTTATTAATGCAGGATTACATTTACATTTCTCTAATATTCTTATATTTTTATTTTTAGGTTTCATCTGTGCTTTATAGAATTTGCATTGGCAAAGAACTTAAGTATAAGCTTGATATTAAACCTGAGCTCACCTGCTTCATTATTCCACACAACATGTAAGCTTATGATTAACACTTGCTGAAGTCAATGAGAGCTCAGAATATGCATAAGATTTTTTTATGAACTGCAGTTTAGTTCAGAAAAACTGGATTTCAGAAAATGTTACGTAATTTTTTTTTTTTTTTTTTTTTTTTTTAAGAGTCAAGGCTGGGCAAAAGCAGAGATTCAAAAGTCCAGCTTTGCTGTGGANTTTTTTTTTTTTTTGCATTTCTTAGCTTTTGGTTAGGATCCAAGCTTGTCTTCTGCATTAAACTGCAGAAATACACCTCATAGCACTTTAGCCTTTATAGTTCCTCCCAAGTTAGTACCCTCTGCAAATTAATTAATGTGTTGTTTTTAATCTCTGCAAAGTCATTAGTGAGGGACAGAATATAACCTGACCTCCTCTGGCAATATACCAGTAGTCATTTCCTCCGAAGTCACTATTTTGCATCTCATTATTTCCCATTGTTTACTACTTTCGATCAGTGGCTATTCCACATGATAACATTCATATTCAAGCCAATTTAAATTAATTTTGAGAAAAGAGCTTTTATAGAATGCAGTATCAAATGTTTGCCTTAATTAATTGAAAATGGGTATCGTATTATGCTTTTCTTTCATCCACTAATTTTTTTATTCTATCAAAGTAGCAATCAGATTTATCTGGCAAATCTTTATTAAATCATTTGACTTCTTAGCTCTAAAAATATCAGGATGAATGCCAAAGCTCTTTTTCACAAACATTTTTTTCCATATCCGGAGTGGAATCAGTGGATGCTATGTCACAGGAAAAAGTAGCAAAAAAATAAAATCAATCACAGATCCACAGGGTTCTGATATAATATTGTCAGAAAGTATTTACAAGCAAATAATCAAAAAGTATGTGGAAAACGTAATGATTCTGGATGTGTTGTCTGCTAAAAGCTTTTCAGCTGATATCTGGTAGAGCAGTTGTGATTCTGCACCATACCTGTTTCTCTGTAATATTTACACATAAAGTTCTTAAAAGTACTTTTCTAGCTCATAAGGGTGTAATGAGAGAAAACACCACTTTTCTCTAGAAAACAATGACCTAAAAGTCATCACTGAGTTAAAAATGTCTAGTGTATATTGCTGTCATGAGCATTTAGACAGGGCAGAATGTGACACCAGAGAAGAGTTCGATGAATGTAATGTCCATCTAGACTGTCGCTGTCTGCAGCGTCAAAAGCAATTAAACTGCAGCAACATGAGCTTATTAATGCAAATACAATATGTTTGCATTGGATTACTTTCAGGAGATACCTGAAAGTAACTTCACTGCCAGAATTCCAGTTACCACCACCCAGTGCTGTGAGGACACAAACTAGTGTAGGCATGACCACAGAGGGTGCAACAGTATCCATGGATATCGAGCAAGCAATATGCTTTGAAAATATACGAGACAGTCGTTGGGAAAGAACATAAACCTGTTGGCAAAGTGCCACAACCTCCTGCAGCTGCTGTGTAGTTGCAGCAGGAAAGTGTACACATCAAGGAAAGCCAAAGAAAACAGACTACAGTGCTTCAACTGATAACAAAAACCTCACTAAAATCACCTTTCTTGAGGGCCAGGATAGGGAATTTAACCTTTCACTTCCTGATCCTCAAGGGCAATAATATAGAAACCAAAAAACAAACAAACAAAAAAACCGAAAGGAGCAAACCTTAAAGTTGAATATACAAGTTTCAAATCCTACTATTTATAACCTGATGTCTGTTTTGAAAGAAATTTTATTCCTTAGAAAAGGTGCAGAGGAGTAGAGACAGCCATAGGAACATCACCAAAATTAAAACAGAGTTTTTGAGTTTTACAGTCATATCTTTCAAAGATTACTACTGATATCACTGAATCCCAACCTCAGCAATTTGAAATTAACCCATATTTTGGCCCTAGATTGAACAGTATTCAAAGGACTGATCTATAGCATAGGCTTTGTGTTATTACTGGTTGTTCCCTGCAACATTTTGTAGGAAGATGAAGTCATTAACAAAAAGATAAAAATCAAACAAAGAAAAATGTTTTTTACTTCTCACTATTTTCTATGTCTTGACAGTGACATAATCTAAACTCAGTTAGAAACAATGGAGGGACTTTATTCCTATGCTGTATTTTGGGGGTGGTATTTTTCAGATGGTGATATGGGACTTTTAAACTGACTTCAGCTCTACATTCTGCACGTTCATAGCTCCATATCATCATTATCCTACTGCTAATGTTTCTCATAATTTCTGAGCCCTACAATCTCATAATTCTTCTTCTCCTTTGGCTACATATCTACCTAATATAGAATGATGGAATGTGACCTTAAAAGATACCCCGTACTCCATTCAAGTTCCAAATTAAATGAAAACACCACTAATTTTAAACACTACTGTGAGACCATTGCAAATCTTTCTTTCAAGGAACAGTTTGCCTTTTATACTGGAACTCAGTTCACACACTGCAAGAAAAGCTCTTATCACGTTAATGAATTCCCTTTGTTATAACAACAGAAAGGAACATTTAATTTAGTCATACTTAACTGGCATATGGCAGAGCAGGGTGTAAGTATTTATTCATCAGAAACTTAAACATCATGAAGTCTTAGGACATAACTAGATACAATAATCATAGTAAGATGAGGTGTAATAAGGCTATTGAACACAAGTAGCTTCATGGAGAGTGATTAGACTGAAGAGCCATCAAATGAAAGGTCTGCCTACCTTTAGGCTGTTCAAATGAAATAGACAATTCTAAGAGGGGAAAAATAGAATAATTTATTTATACTAAAGTTACAGTAATGCTCTCTTAAATCCTGGATGAGCAGGAACTCTTCAGGACTTCTAAAACTACAGTCTACATTTTAGAATGGGTATAAGGATCTTGGGTATTGAATCTGTTTCTCTATATGTTGAACTTCACAAAGATGCAACCAACATATTTTTTTCTATTTTCCTCTGTGGCATTTTTTGGTTGGTTGATTGGTTTATATTCAGGATTTTTTTTGGGTGGAGAGAGGGTGTTCTTATTGTAACTGACTTCTATACCTGTTGAGACAAGTATAAAAACTTGCCTTGTATTGAAGTCATGTTCATCTTTGAAGATTAAGATCCATACTTTCTGTTGGAACCCTGAATTCTGAGAATTTCACTGTTTCTGCTTTAACAAGTTTTGATCCCCAAAAATGCACCTCATTTGATTTTGAACCCTGGAAAGGACTTCCCCTGTAGTGTGGTAACTTTGAAATTAATGCTGTGTGGTTGGGGTTGTGTCACTAGGTGAATTGGGTAGAAGTGTAGACATTTTGGTTTATGAAATGTTGTGGGAGTGGTGTCCAAGATGGAGTGTTTAGGTGTTGTTTTATAACTTCCTTTTTTACCTTCACTACTTCCCCTTTCTTCTCCAAAAACTTGTGTTTTCTGCCATTGGTTCTAAAGTTCTGCAATGCGGGATAAGAAAAACTGATTATTGGGTTTTTATTGAAAATATCTTACACAACATCTCCCTAATTGGACAATCTAGTGTATAAATAAGCTGGACGAGAAGTGCTCGCCCCGTTTTGAACCTTGTAATTGACAAAGCACTTTCTGTGCCGCCAACTTATAGATAACACTTAATAAACATTTTGAGACCGAAGAAACTCTGGAGTATTTCTACTGTGTCTTATCTCAAGTGTCTGTTAAAAGAACTCAGAAAAAGAAGATGTGCCGTGGCAGCAGCCGAAAGCTTTGGCCAAAATTGCGGCACTTTCCTGCACAGCAGTGCAGATCTGGAAAGAAGTTCAAGAAAACATCTAGTTCAGAACACTTGATCTAAGATGGTTCAAAATATAAGCATTTGTTTATAAGAGATTACTGTTTTTAATGTGTCACTGAAATATTACTATGAGGGAGATACCAGAACCAGGTGCTAGATAGCTTTTTCATTCTGTAATTCTTAGAATAGGCATGCTTACCCAATAAAAATTCAATTTTTTTTTCAAGAAAATATATTTCTCCTCACTGCCTGTATTCCCAATTCAAAGAAAACACGAGACTCCCATCTTATTTGCCCCTCTAAATTTTCTCATTAAAAGAAGAGGACACCTGATCTTAGAGTAAATTTGGACTAAACCTCCTTAATATATGTTTTCTATGATGCCTCTAATTCTTACTTTAGTGTTATGATTCAATGTTTAAGTCCTCTGCATTACTGTTGTCCTACATACAATCTGCAATCCATGTCAACTCCAAATCTACTTCTGGTGTCTTTCATGGATTTCATCTTGCATTTATGCAATGAAATAATTTTCCTTAGATCAGCATTTTTGCACCTTTCATCATGGAAGAAATGAAGAAATCTTCTGTGGATTCCCATAGTCCTCTGTCATATGCACAGCACTTCCCACACTCATGTTTCCAGCACAGTCAGTGTGTTTTTCACTACTGAGACATTAATGAACACATCATAACTAGGCTAAGGAGAGATCCCAGGGAACACCACCTATTCCCAGGCCCTTCAGTTCTCATAAGAAACATGATACCATAATTTGAGTTTTTCAGTCAGCTGGGATTTCTTGCACATCACTGTTTCCAGACTCAGAGACAAAACTCCCTTATGTGCCTATCTATTGCCTGAAGATCTTTCACATAGCATCTGGGAATGGGGGAAAGCTAACTCACTTCAATCTTTGGCATGGGTTTAGGTCTTCCAGAGCTGAGGAGAGAAATGAGACAGCAAGTTTTGGCTGAAGGCACATTAATAAACTAAATTGCTGCCAACAAGTGTAAGCATAACTCATATTTTGTCATTTTTATTTTGATTTATATTTTACTTTGGTCATAATAACTTCATTTTGCTTTTAATAATTTAATTAACATCTGCAGTAATTTTTACAGCCATTTATGATTCTCATGGAGATTGAGAACTGTAGTTTAACAAAAACATATTTTCTGTGTTTACCTGTTTGTATAGGGTGTCATTTTAATGGGAGAATCTCAAAAACCTTTTTAACTCAAATATATTGAGTCCAGTAGGCAAACACTCCTGACAAAAGAAGGAATTGGGATATTTTTCTATCTTCTCTTTTTATTCTCTGTGTATTTACAAATTGGTTGTTTAAGAATATAGTATAGAGCATCTTCTGGGATCTTGTAGTTAATCTGAATAGTCAATAAATCTTTACTGTTTTCATTTTTGTGAGTCTGCAACTGTCCTAAGGTCAGATAAGATCCAGGCTTGAAATATATAGCCCTGGATATTCAAGGCAGAAATTGCCAAAAAAAGACCCTTCCTGTACCCATCCTCTTGTTCCTGCTCACTCAAGGTGAAGGAGGTAGAGGAGTTGGGGATGGAGTGCAGTTGAGTCTGGAAAAGGGGGTGGTAGAAGGGGAACATTGTTTAAATCTCTTTGTTTTAGTTGTCAATAAATTAAAGTAACTTTCCTCTAATGTGTTTTGCCTGTGACAATTATGGGAGGCAGCTCTACTCATCTGCAGCTCGAGACATGAGCTGTTTTATGCTCTTTTCTCTCTTGTCCAGTGGAAAGTAGGGATGAGAGCATCTGGGTCAGTACTTGGCAACTAGCCAAGGCCAACTCATCACAAAATAACACATGTACTTCACAGTAAGTATGTATTAACTAATATGGGTTCCCTGATCCACTGGGAATTAAGTGTCAAACACTCCTTAACTTTTATGCACATATATTTCATCCAAAGGGTTTGAATACAGCTGCATTAAAATTTTGCTTAGGGGAAAAAAGATAAAGCCCTCATCAGATAATATTTTTTGAAAGCTGAGTATACAGTTTCAAGAATGAATAAGCCATTTGTAATACTAAATAGTTTCAACTATTTAAAATCATAAAACTATCCCTGAGAACTATGTAACCTTTAAAATAATTTAAATTTCTAAAGTAAAGAAGACTAGCAATATTCTACTGACTGCCTGAAATTTAAGACCTATTCATATGTGCTGTCTTTCTCCATCCATTTCTAATCTGGTTCACCTGTAGTGAAAGAAAAGAGAGTGATTTGTAGTTGAATCTTACATTATACTCCATTATATTCTGAACGAACCTTTGTCTAATGATGACACAGAAATTCAGCAGCTGGTGCCAACTTCGTGTATATCATCCTTACTGGGTATCTGAAAAAAATACACTCATTTTATTGAGGGGGGAAGAGATAACGAATTTTTAAAAAGTCTATTGCATCAAAACATTAATTAAGTGGCTTATGTAAGAATTTACAGCCAAGAAGCTTAGGCCTAATAATCTACTCACTTCTGTCACATGTCAGGTTTCAAAAGAAAAAAAAAGAGATAGCAAACAAACCCCTAAAATCAGTAGACATCAAAGAACTTGTAACTTTTCATGTACTATTTCATGAGCTTTCTGATCATCGATGCATCTTTTAAGATAGATGAGGATTTGAATTTTTAGCTTTGAAAATGAACAAGAAGAGAATGAAACAATCTAGGAAATGAATGAATACATACTTCTAATCTTAAATATCACAAATTTTTATTCATGTTGATAAAAATAAAAAAAGTCAAAGTTCCTTCACTTTTCCCACATTTGCCACTTCAAGAAATTTCATCTGGACAATATGTAAGCTTTATTAGAATTAAGAGTTTCCAATCTCATACACATATACACACACTATCAATTTGGATTAGCAGTAATTCAAAAAAAAACAAAACACAAAATGAACACAGTCTAACAACGAGTTATGAGCTACTATAAAATAAGTTTCAGTGTTGTAATTTGGTGCTGGGAATTGATCTGACAACTCTCACACCTATTAATAGAGTTCAAGGGTTAACTTTTCACAGAATTACATGTACCTCCCTGTGTTCCTCCTACTGAAATTTGCACAGCTGTCTACCAGAAAGGAATGATTACCCAGTGATTTAACTGTTACCACAGGGGACAATTCAATGATGAGTTACTTTATCTGACTCCTAATGATGAGTTTCAACTCATTCTATCAGAGGGACAGAAAATAAAAGTCTATCATGGATTCAGAGATCTTAGTGTGTTTCCACAGGGTAGCAACACCACGTGAAACTCTCATCCCAAGTCATTTCTTCAAGCAACAAAATAGATATTACCTTAAAATTAAAATGTTTTCATATTTAACATCTCTATAAATTCAGCTTAGTTACTACTTAAACTAATCTCAATGATATTCACACTAAGTGTCCTCTGTTTCCTATAATAATTAGTGTTCCACATCAACTAGTATCTTACCAGTAGAATTCTCTTTCTTTTACAGGGAAATGAGAAACCTAGGTATTGTGGCTTTAGTAGATGGCAACTGAGAGTTTCTAGGCAGATCTGAACACAATGACTGAGCCCAAAAACTGAGACTAGTCAAGAGGAAGGGAATAAAAGGTGGGTATTTATTCAAAAGGCCTTCAAAGGTACATTTAGAACAAACAAAGTCCCCCAGGGGCATCAACCAAAATGGATAACGAGTCACGAGTTCTCCACACCTTTATAGGTTTGGTCCATTTGCATATCAGCATAAATTCACGAATTAAAACTTTGCAATTTCCCCCAAGCTCCTTTAGCTACCTCTCTCCCAACCCCCCCACCCCTCCCCCTTTAGAAGCTTGGGCCTGGGCAGTCTAAGTGTCCTTGAAGAGCAAGTGCAGAGAGGCACTGTTATGTCTATAGAGAACAGCAACTAACGAGCTATAAAGCATACACATCAGGCAATACAGAATTTGAAAAATATAAGGGTTAAAACCTCAGGCAACACAGAGGCAGGAGTTCCTAGACTCCTGACTCTCCAAAGCTGGACCATCAAAAAACCCAAGAAAAACAAAAGCCAAAAACCAAATATTTAATGAAAAACACCCAAAGAAACTAAAAAAACCCAACCAAACAAAAAATCCAAAACAACCTAAAAAAACTCTGTAAACAAACAAACAAAAAAAACCCAACAAAAGCATAATAAACTGTATTAGCAGTGGAAGTCATCAAGTGAGAAGAGATTGAGAGTCTTACAAAAAATTGATTAAGACTCCCAAACCCAGTTTCTTTGGGTTTTTTTCCCTCCAAAGATTTAGTGAATATATACACGCAGTTTTCATTTGTTCCCTTTCACTTTGCACTCTAGAAATCCCATATTTACTTGCAGGGAAGGTTTACCGAAGACTTGACTGCAGATATAATTTTTGATTTGGAAAAGAGAAACTAGTGTTTAGTATATTTAAAACAGATAAAATGTGAACAGTAGGTGTAAAGAGAAGAGGCGGAGAAAAAGAGAAGAATGTGAGACACAAGCACCTTTGAAGTGTCAATGAGGAATATATTCTGAAAGTTTTCATCCTCAAAACACAAATGCAATCAAAATTCTTTAAACATATGTGAACTTTAGAACTGAAAATATTTGATACCTTCTAGCATACGTATTGCAAGTCTAGGCTGAGATATTTTCATATAAAATAGTTATAGGCGATGTTGTGTAATAGAAAAGAATTTGTGGCTCTTGTGACATTTGAAGGAGAATATGTTATTTTAGTGAGTAGGTAAGGTTGTGTGGTTTTGGTCGGGTTCTTTTTAAGATACAAATTTATAACATTTTTTAATTTGCTATGATCTAGACTCTTCTTCTGGAATTGTAATTTCACTCCTTTAAATAAGACAAAGCAAAGATATTAAGCATCATTACATATTTCTACCTATATGATATATTGTTAATGGGTCATAAAACTTAAGTTCCATATTTTTTCCCTAAGTACTTTTAAAATATATTTTTCAGAGATTTTCACACATTAACATTGCTTTTGACCACCTAAGCCTCAAAAGAGCAAGAACATTTTTTTGGAGGAGTCCCAACACATTATGTAACAGTGAATGTAGATGGAACTTCTTAGTCCTGTAATTCCTTGTTAACAGATTTCTTTTCTGCATTTCTCTCTTTCTTTTTAAAATGAAATTTTTACTTAGTTTAAGTATCTAGGCTTTAGTTTTGTAAATATTTATGGCTGTATCACCCTACAGAAATCAAAGGAACTGATTGTGCTATTAAGTTGTGTAGAAGTACATGGAATACAGAAGACAGAAACACCTCTTTAATTAGCATATCAAACACTTTAATCATCATTTGATTCATTTTTCAAATACTGTTCAACTGAATAAATGATCCACATTATAAACCAAGTGAATGAACTATAACAATATAAGTATATATATATGAGGGACATAACCTACATTCTGATGAGATAAACTAAATTAACATTTAATAACGTTTTTACACCCATAATTAATCATAGTGGAAAAGGGGGCAGTTACCTAAAAAATTACCTAGATATTTTATCAAATCATGTAACTGGATAATTAGATTTCTAAATACAGTCATGTATACCTTTAATTAATTGTTGTTTATTATTAAGTGTGGCTTAGCTCCTGTTGCACACTTTCATCTCCACATTAGGAGATGGTTTATGGTCATTATTCTGCATCTGAGTTGGGTTATTCTGCCTGTTAGTATATTTGAAACATCTCTTATCATTGAACTGGAACAATTTAAAAGTATTTATAATATTCTTTGTTTCAGCTGTGCTACTAAAACCTTCAGGTTTCACGTTCTGATGCAAATATTTTATTTCTCAATGTATTAGCCATCTTATGGTGATGTCAGTCATACTACATTCCTAATTGCTTCATGGTTTTTAGGATTTGACATGACATTGGAATAGACAAAAGAGATGAGTTTATTAACAGAAATTCATGAGATTTTAACTGCAGCAATTTGCCTGTCTTTTTATCCTGAAAGAAAACTATAGTGGTTCCTAATTTAATACCCCCAGAAAAGTAAATCTTCATTAATGTGAAACGCTCAATCTTTTATGCTGTTTATTTAAAACCACTTTGACAGTTTAATTTTTTTTATTATTATTATTATTATAGAGCACGATTTATAGAGAATTTAAAGCTAGATTAGCCTTTTTTCAGGGGAATAAAATGTGAGGAGTAACTGAAGCTTTTCCCAAATGAAGAATATGTAATCTTCTGAGAATCATTGAAAGGGAAGAATATCCATTGCTTAATGTATTACTGTACACCAATCGATATCTAAATACCGTGGTGACAGATTTATTAGGATTACCAAAATCAGATATGTAAACCCATTCCAATGTTTTATATTGACCTTTGGAAGTCTAATGAGGTGGACTGAGAATGAAAAAAAAAGTCAGTAAAGACAGTATAGTAGCTACATAGAAAAGATATGAGGAAAGAGCAGAGAAGCAGTAAGAAAGAGACTGACACCGTGAACTGCAGCGGTTATTTTTAATGCCAGCGAAAATGGAGAAATTAAGGGGGAGGTCTTAAGAGACTGAGATAAAGTGCAGAGCAGAGAAAGAGAAAGGAGAAAAGAAGGCAAATAGCAGTTGGGAGGTCAAGTAGCAAAGAAACTATTGTGCCCCATAAAAAAAGGAACAGCAGAGAGTTCAGAGGTTAAAATAAAAGCAATGATCAGATGATGATTCTATTTTTTGACATTTAAAACGTTGACTTTTTCAGATTTGTACAGAAACTGAACACACCTGGAAATTCCCCAAAGGCATATTTTGAATATATTTCCTCCTAGAATTCAATGTTTAGAAAATATTCACAAAAAGGCTTGAAAAATACTTAATTCTTTTACTTGAAATTTAATTTCCTTTCCTCATATTTAGTTTTTATGAAACTATATTTTCACAATGAAAAACTTCAATTTTTTTTCCCCAATTAGTCCATAGGAGTTTTTTTCACTAATAATGATAGAACTCACTCAGTGAATGTAATAGGAACAGAACTAATTGGGGGAATAAAAAGTTGTATACACACTTCATAGAATGAGCATATAGACGATGTCGCAAGCTGACACGAAAGAAAGACATAGACACCTGCTGAAGAGAGAGCCAAAAACAACAACTGGATCCGAACCGGCCCGACTTTATTTTATATGTCTCTTAGAAACCACACTGGATTGGAGGGAGAATTCGCCACCCCTCAATCACACTGGTCAAAGGAAATATCCGTCAAATCTCTCCGCCCAGGAGAAAGGAATGTAAATAATAAACTACCATTACAAAAACATGGTTATGTTTACAGAGAATGTGTGAGAAACAGTTACAGAAGAATGAAAACACAAAGAACTGCAAAACTCAGGGCAACAAGACTGTATTGGAAAGACATATAGATTAGCCCTGAACTTGTAACAGGTCTCCAAGCAGGGTGCAGTAAAAGATTATTTAGAGGGATCAGCTCAAATGAACAGGCTCTTATGGAGAGAGAGGAGGAGGGCAGTTGGCTTAGCAACTATGGCAAACTGTTACTCAAAGGATGCAAGTATGGTCCTTAGGAATTTTATTTTAAATGTTGATATTGACATCCTCTTGAAAAATTTGCATTATTCATCCAGTTTTAGTTTAGAACAGTGTTTTGACTCGTTCCCAACTTCAGATATTGGCATGTAACTGGCTGAAGGGGAATTCCTCTCTGAGGCTAACTGAGCTATAAAATTCTGAAATATTCAGTGGAAATTTTGGATGGCTGGTCTGTGCATCCACTTACTAAATTTTCTGATTAGTTCTTCATTTGCTCCAACTTTGGGTTAACTACACAAGGAGAAAAGGTCCAGCATAAATGAGATCAATTATTTCATGGCAGTAATTTTCTACACTATCTCTAATTTTATTGTCTCAGTGAAATCAATTCAGACTGCTCTTCTTAACCTTTCATATGAGGCAGATTGTACTCTCACTTATAGTTCACCTTCCATAACAGGCTATTTCTCACAGCTACACTGCTGTGTGGATTGTACTTTAAACAGCTTGAGGCAACATTAAACTGTTGGTACCTCTTATGTATTGGTTTATGTGACTGTCAGATGTGTGTGTTCTCAACATCCAAAGCTCCTAAAATGGGTGTTTGATCCAGTTTACACTGATGTAAATTAGGAAGGGCTCTGCAGAAATCACAGGAAGTATGCATGTGCAAAACCTGTGCAAGAATTATACCCTCAGTTTGAGGAATTCCTGTAGTCTGAGCTAGAAGACTTGGTCTTTTGCCAGTGCTGCTTGCAGGCCTAACCAAAAAAGTTTCCACAGAGAAGATTGCTGTTTGAAAAGAATGTTCTGATGTAATTCAAACATTCAACAGGAATCCATTAATTTTCTTCAATACTTCCTAAGGAAATAAGTCAAGAGAAATCACATTTGCTTCTCTCTCAATAGTTTAAACCATACATAATTTTCTAACTTAACAGAGCTTTTTCATTAAGCACCAATGACTGAACTTGAAAAGTATCTTGGAAAATAAAATTGATTTTAAGTATTTCAGAGCATTGAAATCAGGATCTAAAGATATCACACCCCAGATTCCTCACACATTCTAATGATGCCTTAGCTAAGACACCTAGAGACATGGGTTTCAAATAGCCTACCTTGTAAGGTTACTCAGACTCCTTTCCATGAAACCAGAAAATGAGAAACCATTCTTATTAGATTCCTGGCTCCACACCATCGCCCCATAGTCTCTCCAAGTCATCCTGGTACAATTTTAGCTTTTGAGGTCCACAAAAATCTGAACAGCATAAAAATAAATTACTCCTTTACCTCTTTCAATTCAGAATTGACTTTTCATTGTAAAATTTGAGACATCTGACTTAATATGATTTGTCTCAAAATAAAATGTCAATTCCACAAAGCAACCAGTTACAAGGAACAGAATTTTCACAATGCAAAATCTTTACTGCTTAAAAATGAATGACATATAGAGGTATTATATATTGCTAAATATAATTTTTATTTACATTTGAGTATTATTTTGTCAAAATGTAGTGACTAAATAGCATTAAAAATAAAGTGTTATGTTTCTGAATATTCTTTTTCTTTATTAACCTCATTCTAAAAGAATGAGAGGTACTAATTTTGTTTTGGTTTACTTTTGTTTTATTCCGGTCAGGCCAAACTGATGGTGTTTGCAGCCAAGTAGCAATATCACCTTTTCTATTAGTACATATTAGCTTCTTAGAATTTGAATTAAGTTATGAGTAGGAATTTAGAAGTGTGTGTCTGTATATTTTGCTTGTTTTCTACTTGCTATTTCATGGTGCAGATGTCTAACAGCTTTATAATTTAATGTTTTCAGTTGTTTCCCTGAACACTGGTTGAACTTCTCTGAGAATTGGTGTGGCACTGATAAACATAACAGATAAAGCTTTTACCTCAAGAAAAGGATAATGTCTGTACTCTGAGCACTAGAACTCTTATCTTGCTGCTTCACTGAATTGGCATGCAAAAATTCTACCTGTAAAGACCTGATCTCCAATTCAACAAGTAATGTAAATACCTACTTAATTTTCAGTTTGTGAATAGTTCCCCTGAGGTCCTAAAATTATCCACTGATTATTTTTCAGATTAATTTATCTTGACAAGATATGATTTTTAATTTAGTGTGAAAAATAGGGCTCTACAATGAGATGAGAAGTAGAATGCAAATTATATGTGGAAAATCTGAGCACAAAATAGAGCTCTCAAAGTTTAATTTATTCACCGAATTCCTGTGCTTATTATCAACACAGGAAATACATTCTGTTGAAATGCATTTTGGCTTTAGGTTTTTGGGAGTGGATGTGGATTCATTGTAAGTACTGTACAAGTCCTTCCTCTGTGACTACTGAATCTGCAAAATATTGCCATAGAGATTAGCAAGAAATGAGAATGTGAACTCTATATGAGCATCAGGCATAAGAAATATACTTTTAGAATTCATTAACTTGTAATAGCTCTTTCCTTCACCACAGTCTTCATTAAATAATGTTGTCATATCCAAAAGAAACTTCCTAGCAAAACAGAAAAAAAGTAATTTTGTATTTCTACACAGAATTGATAGAAGTGTGTCATATTTGCGGCTATTTTAAGAAAATCCTGGAGAAATGGTGAACACAGGCAATGAAAAAAGATTTCAGAGTATATTGTGAAGGGATAAATTCATAAAGTTTACTGTAAAGAAGATTGCAGGGTGCTTTGTCTCTGTGCTTATATTCTCAAATCTAAATAGTTGGGATTTTTCACTTTTTCAGGAAAAGTTACAGCAATACACAAAAATTATAGAGAACTGCTATGAAAGAAATACAGGCAAAGTGATTATATATCACTTTTGTTTTTTGACAGTGGTTCATGATTAGTATCTTCCTGTGATCAGCTGCAGATGTTATGATAGATATGTCTTCTTGATTTCCAATTGACCAGATGTATTTTCCTGCATTTAATTTAAATTTCCATAAAATTGCATGAGTTGACTACAGAAGAGAAGAAAAAAATGATATAATTTCCTTACTTCAATACTTGGTGTTGAATTTTTCTCAAAGTCAAATTGATTACCTGAGGAGAATTAAAAAACAAACCCCACCTCTCCCCAAGCCCCTAGTTATATTGGTTAAAAACATCAGACAACCCAGCCAAAATTTCATTTTTTTCTTCCTCTGCAGCATGGTTTGTCTGCTAGCATCATCTGAACATATTCCACATAATCAGTGATTGCCATTATAAATATCTGAGAAATAGGTGTCACTGAAATTATATCCAATGTGTCTGACACACATAGTTGCATAGCATTTTTTCCAAGACTACAACATTTTAGTTTAGTTAAGTTTCTTGTTTTTTAAATAGCAGTTTCTGGATTAATTTTGCTATATAATCTATTGATCCTTTCCAGATGTCTACGAATGAAATCGAAGAAGCTGAAATGAATAAATACACCACTGGTTTTGAATAGTACTTTGAAAATCCCAGAAAAGAAGACATCTCCGCTGTTGTCACTGATGGTCCCATGAGTGACTTCTAGATTGCACTTTTTTAACCAAAGTCTGAGAATGGACTCCATACATTTTCCAGATTACAGTTTTAAACCATTGTTTATTAAAAAGAAAAAATCACATTCAAGTATTTGTATTATTTTGGAACAAGTGATTGTGTGGATGTATTCACAATCACTGTTTGCACTGCAAGGCAGCAAGGGGAGCACATTTGCCTCTTTGCATTGTTGTGAATACTGCACATAAGTTCTGGTGGAAGCCTTTGAGGGAGGGGAAAGTCTGCTTTTCCTTGCAGATACACTAGACATTAAGAAGGAAACACTTGTCTAGTTTGAGGTGGAACAAGTAGACAAAGAGAAAACTAGAAAAAGCTTCTGAGAAGAGCAAAAAGCAGACAGTTTCAGGCTTCAAAACCAACAGAAATAAGTACTTTCTGGGGCTCCTGACCATACCTGAGGATTAACAGTTTGCTGGAACCAGTAAGGTTCACTCAGCTGTTGAATAAATCTTTGAATAAAAGCACTCATTCTGAAAAAATGCAATGTGAGAAAAACGTTTCTTATTTATATTGTCCCGTTATGAGGATTCTTTTTCCAATTTTATAAAGTTTCTGGTTGTAGTTTCTGTTCTAATGAAAAAGCCAGCCTCCAGAAACCAAAAGTCCCTTGGTGTTTTGAGATTCTCAAATGTGTAAAGTAAAAAACCAGATTTAACTCAGTGTACTGGTCAACTCAGGGGCCATTCCTGCCATAAAATTAATACCAGCTGACTTTAAATACACCAAAAGACCTACTTAACTCACATTCAGACAGTATTTCTCCTTGAAAAATATTTTTTAAATTCAAGTATTTGCACATCTATTTTTGTTTAGCTTTTGCCACTTTGAGGGAGAAGGTGGTGGGAAATGACGGAGTCGAGGCTGAGAACTAGAAGGATGGTAGGGGAGGTGTTGTTTTAATCTGTACTTGTTTCTCATTATCCAAATTTATTTTGATTGGTACGGAATTAAAATATTTTTCCCTAAATCATGTCTGTTTTTCCTGTGGTTATTATAAGTTACCTTATGGTTATTGTTAAGTGATCTCTCTGCCTTTACCTCGACCCACTATTCTATTACTATTTTCTTTCCCTGTTCTGTTGAGGAGGGGAGTGGAAAGCAGCTGGATGGGTATCTGACAGCTGACCAAATTCAGGCTACTGCATACCCATGCAGTGATATTAAGCTAAATGTAAAATTTGAATTTTGTTTTGTTTAAAAATGTCCAAAATCACATACCGGGTTAGATGGAAACTTAACTTCAGGGAAGATCTCAGAGCCCAGGAAGGAAAATATGTTGTGACTGTAGAGTTGTGAGGTGGTATTTAATGGCACACTTGAATTACAGGCATTTAATATTGGAAGAGATAAACTAATCAACTCTGAAGCAAAACATTGTAGGTGAAAGAGGGAGATCTGTGTACCTTTCAATCAAGCTGCTAAGCAAAAACAAGTGGTCTGAAACAGAAGGTCCAAGGTTATGTTATGCTTTAGTCAAAATTTCTTAAGGGAATTGTTATCTTTACAATAGTTGCTTTACATATTTGTAGATAAAGGAATTGTAAATAAGGGGAGGAAGGAGAATTAAAGAAGCATGATTACGATTCTGATAAAACATTCCTGCAAAACAGGCTACAGAGGGATAAGCTGTTTCCAGGACAAAGGTTTCTGAGAAAAAAAAAGTCTTTCACATTTGTTATTGAAACAAACTAAAAGTTTTCATTAAATTATTTAGCTATCTTATTTAAAGAAAGATAAAAACCTTTCTGTCAAATGTCTCTGTCTTTTTTGTTTGTTAGTTTTTTATTTATTCAGATGCCATTGCTGTTGTACCTGAAGAGAAGTAGGGTGAAGAAACATGTTTTTTGGCTTATGAAAGACAAAAGGTAATCAAGAAAGGTCACAGAAAGAGTGAAGTTGCTTTTCCATAATAAAACAGAGCAGGACAAGGTTATATTTGCTTTTAGCATTAATTTAAAGATATTGTCATGGAAACCTTTTTTTTTTAAAATATTTTGGATAATGCAACATGAAGCAGGAAGGCAATTCAGAAAAATACTTTCTGATAAGTAGAAACAGCTAATTGTACATTTGATGTAGGCAATATCTAACTTGTCCCACAAATCAGTGCTCTGATAGGTTTTAATATTATTCAGATAGTTATATTTACCAAGTTTATAACTGTCTGTTTATTCTATTAATTTATTTTTTTTATATTCTCAGAAAAACAAATTAATTACTTATGTACTGAAGTTGTCTTAGACATCTTTTCCATCCTAAGTGATTCTGTGATTTTATTAAATTTCTATTGCCCATGAAATTTCAGAACCATGGATAGATGTCACATGCTGGGACTCTTTACAGTGCTCTCCAACACTTTGCTATCAGGAGAGGATTATCATCTTTTTGCAAGCACTACAGTTGAATTAAAAACTAACTGAACTGCCCAAGACAAGACCAACAGCCAAGACTTAGCCACGTGCCTGGTAATAAATAATGTCTTTGAGTAATTTGACCCTTTGGTGGAAAGTCTTTCTCTTCATAAATTGTTAGCAAAACAAGAATTGCATCTTTTACAAGTCCATGAGACAAATTTTCTTGAGGCTCAAAATCAAAATGACAGTGAGAATGTTTTGCCTTTGTCTGGCATCTTGGTGTTTCATATATTTATCTGAGCAGGAGCTAATCTTTCTTCTAATCAATATTTCAATCTTGGAAGTAGAATAGGGTCATCAAGATATTCTAGTTTCAGAGTACCCTGTAAATCTTCCAGCTCAAGCAATCTCTTCAGAATAAGAAAATGTAGTTTTAAAATCATATCAGACTGTGGGTATAGTTTCATATATATTTATTTGGCATTGCCACCAAAAATAGAAATCTACATTTTTGTTTGCTTGTACTCATACCTGTACTGCATAGGCACAACCACTATAAAAAACAACCAAAACCTTTCTTTACCATCTTTCACCTTCTCAGTCTCCACACAAAGAAACCTACCAGAATTGTCATAGTGAATATTTGTTGTTGTAATTTTTTTGTGTGTGTTTGGTGAGGTTTAGGAGTAGTAGTAGTAGCAGTAGTAGAATTTATAACATAAAGTAATTTAATTTAAAGTCATAAAGCCTTTCCCTTAACAAATGGAAATGCTACTTCAATATATATGTTAACAGCCTAGCTATGAATATGTTTATGTACCTGTACAGGACTGTGGCTGTGAACTCGAGAGCATAGCCACACACACACACACACACACACACACACACGTACATACATATTTGAACTGTTTTATTAACTGAATTTCTTGCTTACATCCTTTTCAAAATGTGTGGGTTTTTCCATTTAATTTTATCTCTCTGAGAGCTTAAACAACGAATGAAAGGTGAAATAATTTCACACTCCTTTCAGATGAGTCATTACACCATCTTTGCACAGGAATCTTAGTAATTAGGATGATAAAAAGCAATCTAAGTCTCCATAGCTGTAATTCATACAGCATACAGAAGCATCACATCTGTTTTTTATCAAAAAAAAAAAAAAAAAAAGAAAAGTAGTACATTTTTAAAGGTGAAGGGAAGCAAACAAGAAACCTAAGGAGCAAAACATAACAGAAAAGCTGGCTGAGTAGGTTTCTGGCCATCTTAAGTACTTTTTGTTTGCAATGCAGGGCTTGGATCTTTCAAACATTACACTTGGAGGGAAAAAGGGGGTTCTATTAAACCTGCTGCTAAGAGACAATTCTCTCTGCTTTTTGAAAATTTACCCAGGTATTTTTTAAGTTATGGTCACCTATCTACAATCTAGACACTCTGCTATTTTAAATATCTTGATGTTACAAATGAACATATTTCTGAGTGTATTTTCAAAACAGTTGGCAATTGAGGTTTTCAAGTCTTTTGTGAGCTATCCAAACCTAAAAATGTCATTAATACTCCTGATTGTTACTATCATGCCAATTTTAGATCATTTTTCTTAAATGTATCTTCTATGTTACTTTTTGTTTGTGATAATTCTGATTTTTTTTCTCTACTGGTATCAAATTGAGAACACTGAAAACACTAATCTCATTCTCACAAGGGGATGGATTGGCAATAGCACACTTTTAAAGCAGATAAAGACTCAAATAGCAATCAGAAAAAAAAAAAGAATAGTAAAAACAAATTAAAAAAAAACAAAAGGAAAAAGAAAAAGAAAAAGAAACACGATAAAAGAAGAAAAGAGAAAAAATAATCTTCAATCTATTATTTCCTCAGGTAAATCTAGATTTTTGGAAAATGATTAATGTTAGTCAAAATACTAACTATGCTCTCCATAAATACCAAAATAATTTTCTAAATGCTATTTCAGAAAGTACCCTGGACTATGTGGAACTGTACTTTGCATTTCAATAAACTTCGGGACTGGTTTCATAAGTCCTCATTTACATAGGTAGATCTCAGTGAATGATTCATGAGAATAGGCTTTGGTGGGAGTGTTAAAGAGAGAACCTTGCAAAGCAGGCCCATTTTCTTAGTGACAGACAAACCTGTTTAAATTAAAACCTGTGCTGTTTGCATCCATATGGATACTCTGATTTCTGAACCAATTTTTCTGATTCTAAAAGCAGTTTGGCACAAATGTGAGTTTTAAATACCTAACTAATTTCAAATACTATTAGTTGACTATGAAAGCAGAAACATGAACTTAAAAGTTCTCTAGTTTTCATCAGTTGTGTTAATTGGTAATATGGAGGGATAATATGATTGATAATTTGGAGCAATTATAATATAACAAATGTTTATTTTTTCTCACCATAATGTATTTAACATAAAGGTTGATCTTATGGCTATGATATTCTATGGCTGATTGAATATGAGCCTGAGAAGCAAACCTGAAACCTGCTCCTCAGGTCTGTATATTTATGAAACAAGGTTTAGAAAGTTCTGAAAGCCTTATTCTCTTATGTTTATTTGAGAGTTTGTACATAACAGTGAGGTTAATAGGTTATAAAAGTGAAAGAAGAACTGGCATATCTATGCGTCTAACTATAGAATCTGAAGCTATCTATAGCTGATGCATTTTCTGAAAATCATCAGATAGGTTTCTAAGGCATTTACAGTGTTATTCACTGTTAAGCATTTGTGATTTGTAATAGATTAGTGTTTCAAAGCAACTATAGCCATCATACTGCATGGGTAATCAAATAGTTCCTCCTCAACTTTCCTCTTCAGAATTTCATATAAATTTTTAATTAATGCCTTACATTACTCGAGCTTTTATGCAATTAGATGATAAATTATTCAATTTTTGATGTTATGTTTTAGACAGATGTTAAATCAAAGAACTTAATGATTGAACACATTTTAATAGATTTGCCACTGTAGCTTTTACTCACTTTAAAAATAGGTTTTGATTGAATTTTGGTGCTTATAAAAGTCAAAGGCTAAGGACCATTTTTTTCAAAAGGTTCTTTGCTGAATGTCTGACTAATTGCAAAGTTCTAAAGACACTATAAATTATAGGCCATAAATAAAAACACAGATGAAAAGGAATTAAATGATATTAAGCATGACCCATCATAGCCTAAAAGACTTCAGAAATAACAAAATATAAGACACTTCTTAACTGCACTTGACAAACAGCATTTCTTCTGTTTCTAAAAGATAAAAATAAAAAATCTGCTAATTCATCATTAAAGACTAAAGCAAATCTTTACCCATTGATTTCCTATGAGTATTAGACCATCCAAAGACTGTCGAAACTCAGTATCATTCAGTATTTTCTCTGCAGAACTTCCCTTTGGACAGTGGTGTGACAGTGAGAAAATTTGATAATGTTCTCGTTCTGGCCAGGACAGGGTTAATTTTTGCAGTAGCCAGGAGGTGGCATGGCTAAGACATGGAGGTTATTGTATGCCACTTCACAAAATTTTCCAGGGACTGGGGAAAAGCTTTCTTCTGGGTCTCATAGCATGGTGTAGAGAGCACTCACATATTATTGGGGACTTTCCATATTAATCGCTTGCCTCTTTCTGGTACAATCTGTCATTAGCATTGTTGTTGTTACTGTTTGCTATGTAATTTCATTGGTATTTCCAATAAATTGCTCTTTTCACAACTTGTGATGTTTACCTTTTGTGCCTTCAATTCTGCTCTCCAGCCCACTGCAGATGGATGGGGGGAGCTAAGTGTGGGGCGCGTGGTTTGCAGGATTTCAGTGGGAACACTAAATTGGGGAACACCATTCCTAAACTATGCCAGATAGGATGCAGGAGAACTATTTCATAGAATCAGAATATGGTTTGAGTTGGCAGGGATCTTAAAGACCATCTAGATCCAACCCTCCTGCCTTGGGCCGGGAGCCTTCCACTAGACCAGGCTGGCTCCACCCAACCTGGCCTTGAACACTTTCAGAGATGTGGCATTCACAGCTTCTCTGGGCAACCTGTTCCAATGCCTAAAGAATATCTTCCTATTATTTAATCTGAATCTACTCTCTTCCAGTTTAAAACCATTCCTCCTTGTCCTATCACTACATGCCCTTGTAAAAAGTTCCTCTCCAGCTTTCTTGTAGGCCTCCTACAGGTATCAAAAGACCACAACAGGGTCACCCTGGCGCCTTCTCTACCCCAATCTGAACAATCCCAACTCTCTTAGCCAGATGTATATACCTGATATATATCTCAGGTATGATATATGTATCTATACTTATATACAAAATACCTGAATTGGTTCTTACTTGCATTCTAGGGTAGCTTACCCTTCATGTCTCTAAGTGAAGGGCATTCTGATTAAGCAGGCAAACATGACATGAAAATAATGTTATATCTGATTTCTTGTCTTATTCTGTAAGACTCGGCTGCCCAAAATATAAAGTAGAAAAAAAAAAAAAGGAATGACAAATGAAAGATGCAGAACATAATTTCATAAACTGATATTTTTCAGTAGTTCTATGAGCAAGCACTTTGGTTTCCAGCTAATGGTATTGTTCCAAAAATTGATCAGGCTGAGGAAAAAAATGCTATCAGAATTCTGCAGAAATAATAATTCTCTAAAAATCTGACAATCTTTGCCTGTACAGGTAATTAGGTACCATGGACCCATTTCAATACGATTTCCTAATTTTTGAGAATAATTAAGAGAAAATAACCTATGTTTAACTCTGTTGATTTCTGCCCATCTCTTAATGCTTTTATGTATATGCATATGCATATACCCACACAGACACAAGTAATATATTGCTTCCTACAGAACCATTTTATCAAAGATCATCTATTACCTTACAGATATTAATGTAGCTTTAAAGCATCCCTTCTTATATACATTTTGTAACAAGAAAGAAATATGGTGGTTTTAATTTTCCCTAGACATTACATGATAACCTTTGCTATTTTATTCTGAGCAGTTTTCTGACTTAAGAACTTTTATAAAATGAGAATTTTCACACTCTGAATAACCAAAAAGTGAAAAGTTTCAAATTTGGCAGCAAGCTATTTTCACTTGAAGTAAAACTCAGCCTACACAAATTCACACCTGTAACATACATTGAGCGAAATAATAAAAAATAAACGTACAGCTACTGGATAAAGTGATTTAGTTTTCTAAATTGTATTCTTTAAATATTGCTATTCATCACTGAAAAGCAGACAGATTTGAATAGAAGACAGTTAAAACATATGTGCATATATGTGCTTATTTTACATTTGATTTTATTATCACTATTGAAATTTGATCTACTGATGAGATAGAAGTTGAAAATAATTGTTATTAAAAATATTTTATTTAAAAATATTTTGTATAATCTGTGAGGGGGAAAAAATGGTTTTCCTGATTCCCAAACAGAAATAAAATACTCTTCATTTTGTCTGACATTTTGAAAAACAGCATAAAATTAAATGTTCCTAACATTGTGCTTATATTTTATGTACTGATAAATCTAGAAGCTGAAACATTTCAAGCAGGGAAATAAATTGGGAATGAACTATTTACTATTCTGATGAAATTTAGTATTTCAATAATTTCTGGAAAGTTTGGGATTTCTATTATTTATATTCCTAATCAGCAGCAAATAAAATTTTATTGCATAGAATGATGTAATTCGCTGTTTTGTTCTTGGACCTGTGTGCAGTCTCAGGGCAATTTTTCTTTTTGAGGCAGTCCTTCAAGCTATCTGGAAATGCAGGTCAAATCTTCCCCAGAATAGTAAAAGGTGGCATATTTCACAAGATCCCAACCTGGAAGTAGATTGGAACAAAGAAAAGTCTTTTAAAATGCATTATAGATAAATTAATTCAGTCATAGTAATGAGGGTCACCTTTCCATCCACAGCAGAATGACAGAGCAACATGAAATGGTGAGAAAGCATATGAAATTACATAAAATAATTTTGGATAAGTAAACAACCTAGTACTTTAGCTAACATTCACTTTTGTGTCTACTGGCAATTTAGAAAAGGTATTGATAGATACTAGATACTTGAATTCATTCAGAGGACCTTTCCAGAACAAATAGGATAACTTCAGAATAAGACCAACATTTATAAAACTAGCTTACTCTGATATAACCGATTGGAAACCCTTTGTACTGGTTGGAACAAGTTTTTACCTTTTTTTCAGATTGGACCTTATTTGATGTAGAATATTATAGAGGAACAGATTTAAAAACATTATACCAGTTATATCTAAGTCTAAATTATATCTGAGTCTAAGTTATTCCTGAAAACTCTCTATATTCAGTTGCCATTTAGACCACTGTTATGGAGTGAAATATATTCTGGAATAACAGTATATTGGAACCCTGAATTCTGAGAACTTAATTCTTTCTGTTCTGGCAAGCAATGACCCCCAGAAAACCACTCCATTTGATCTTAGACCCTGGAAAAGACTTCCCCATATGTGTGATAACTCTGAGATTATTACTGTATAATTAAAGTTATGTCACTGGGTGAAATATATAGAAAAGTAGAAATTTAGGTTTATGGAATATTATAGTACAAGTATTACAATATGGAGGATTCTGGGCATGGGTTTGTACTTCATCTTTCTTCTTCTTCTTTCTTCTTCACAAATCTGTGTTTTCTGTTATTGGTTCAAAAAGCCCACAATGTGGATTATGAACACCTAGTTATTGGATTATAATTTAAAATAATCTACATGGCATTAGATAATTGGACAACTTGGAATATAACTAACCTTGAGAATTGAGACCGAGGCCATTTCCACTTTGTTAAAAAGAGAACAGCTTCTGTGCAGCTATGTTACAGATAAGATTTAATAAACAACTGAGACCAAAGAAAACCTGAACAGCCTGTCGCATTTTTACTCCAAGCTCTGTTCAAAGAACTCAGAAGTAACAAGCATATCGCTAAGAGGCCAAAAGGTAATACCAAAAAAGTGATAACAGTGAACATTGTGACTCTTGGTTACCATGTGTCTTGGAGTGATTTATGATGATAATCTATTCCATGATCCTCTGTTCATGCCTAAAAATGGTTGCTGTATGTTTAAGGCTGGAGACCGGGGGTGTGTGGGGCCAAGGGCAGGGAGAGGCCTCTGGCTTTTGCTGCACGGGTGGTTGGAAGCCTCACTGCCCAGGCTTTCTGCAGCTATGTGCAATGAGGTTTTTTTGCTTGGCTGACTTGGTTTTTTGGCCCAGGCAAAAAAGCTTTTTCTTTCCTTGGCTTGGAGAAGCTGTAGTATTTTTTTTCAGACTGCCTTGAGGCAAACTGAGCAGCTGCTTTGTCAGAGATTGGGGACACTGTGCTGGCAAAAATTGAGTGGCCCTGCTCCCAGACCAAGTCTTTGAGAGCCGAGGCGTGCCAGAGTGGGGTCTGGAGCAGCTCCTGACTGTCTTGCCAGAGAGAAGGCACAGAGTGACTCCAGCCCAGGTGGTTCAGCTGCCGTGACTGCTATGGAGGAGAGCTTGACGCCACAGAGACACCAGGCCTTTGCCTTCTGCTGGAACTCCTCTGCGCAAGTTTCCCTTCCCTCAGCAGGAAAGTTGGCTCCATCTTGTACCGTGTGTCATGAGTCGGTATTCCTCTGGCATTCTGGGTCTTTGTTCCAGTGTGTGTGGTTTGACAGTTTAATACCTAGCAGTTTATTTTTTTTCCCTTGCCTTGTAGGTGAGCATACTCTTTGTTAATAAACTGTTCTGGGTTTTTTTTCACTTTCATCTATTTGTATTAACTTTCTATTGGTGGAAAGGGATTGTTGGAACCCTTTTAGAAAAGAGGACTCATTCTAGAGTGTCCTCTCTTAAATTTGTCTCAACACTGAGACACTGTGACATTAGAAAACCCAGACCTTCAAATTTACAAGTTCATCCCTCTGCAAGGCATAAAATGCCAATACCTCATTTGCTCACAGTCCTGACAAATGTCTGTGTAGTTTTGCACTTTTTTCTTTCCTTTCAGATGAATGATGAGATGATTCCAAAAGTTTGATGCAGATCTCACCTGGTTCCAAACATTCTAAAATTTATTCTACCCTCTGAAATTCTTTTTAATATCAATTCTTTAATGAAGTGTACTACTTCATTCCTGGGGGTTGGCCTCTTCTCCCAGGCAACTAACAACAAGACAAGAGGACATACCGTCAAGCTGCACAAGGACAGATTCAGGTTAGACATCAGAAGGAATTTCATAATGGAAAGAGTTGTTAAGCATTACAATGGACTGCCCAAGGAAGTGGTGGAGTCACCAGTCCTGGAGGTGTTAAAAAAATTAGTGGCATGGTCTGGTTGACAAGGTGGTGATCAGTCAAGGGTTGGATTTGATGATGTCAGAGGTCTTTTCCAAGCTAAATTATTCTATGATTCTGTGATATGTAATATTGCTGAAGGAGAAGCCACTACCTGAGCATTTTCACAGCATTCAAGGAGTCACACACACCACCTGAGACTGTAACCCAGGATTAGAGTCCTTTCACAGTGGGCAGCACCAGTAAGCCAATGTGTGCCCTCCTCACACACACTCTCATTCTCAGACCCACTTACTCCTTCAGGTTCAACCCTAGGTTTCCCAGGGCAGAGTCTCAAGCATTGGATTAAAAGAAAATAAACAATTTAATACAGGTCTATGGCAGCAGTTGAGCTTGAGCTGGGTGTCTCTGGAGGGAGATCCAGAACAAAGAAATCCCAGGGCAATTATTTCTTGGTTCCCTCTACATTACAATGACATAACTCCATTTTCTGGTATCCCTCTAGTTCTCCTGTAACATTTCAGGTTATAACTCCTTAAAAAACTAAGCACAGTAAGATTGCTGTGCCAGAATGTAGCCTGATTTAATGCAAGTACTTCTATCCCTGCAAGAACAGCTACACTGGGAGAGATGAAGGGAAGAAGAGATCAGATGGTAAAAATAAAAAGAATTGCGCTGAAATCACACTTTTCACTCAAATTCCCAGGAAACACCAGCTGAATATTGCATCTGATGCTAAGTACATTTGGGAGTCTAGAAGATTCCCAGAGAGAATCTATTTCATGTTCCAGAGACCACAATAAGCTCAATTCAAAATCTCTGTTAACAAAAGAGCAGAAGATTTTTAGATTGAAATAAACACAAAAAACTCTTCTCTTGGAAGTAAGGACCATCCCAGAAGAAAACATTGACAAAGGAGCTGGAAATTACTGGCAGACAATTTTTTATGCCCATAATTTTTATGCAAAAAGGTGGGTAATTCTAACAGATGTACATTTATACCCATGGGTTTTGCTTCCAGAATGCCACATGCTGAGGACCATACTACCGCACTGCCTCAATCACAATTTATTTGAATTTTCACTTAATATTTTTTCCCTGACAGTATAACTGTCATATCGCTTGCCTGAGCTCTGATTACAGCAAAGAAGGAGGATGCACAAAACTGAGTCACAATGAGCATGCTACTGTAACATAGTCATCAGGGATCTTCTCAAACATCTACTGAAAAATAATTATTACTAAAGGATTAAATCCAGTACACCAGATATATGCAATTCAGCTTAACAATGGGGCTTTTGTTTGTTTCCAGGTTTCTTGTTTGACTGTGTTTGTTTCTTTGTTTTTGGTTTGGTTTGTTTTGGTTTTTTAATAGACCTAAGTTCCTTTCCAAAAGATTAAAGAGGTAGAGCGGTCTTTATCACATAAAATAGAGACTTAGAAAATGCTAGGTATACCGTTGTGCTGAAAACCTTAATTCTGTTGCTGTTGAAATAATGTTATTTGGAAAAGAAAATGTAGAATGAGCATTTCAAGTTGATCCTCTTGTAAACTGAAGAATGGGACAAAACACTGAATTAGTCAATTGGAGATTCAACATTTTGTACCATTGTATATATATAGTCTTCCAAACAATTTGTATGACCAACCCACATCATATAATTTTTAACTGGGAAAACACAGTTGTACGTGTACCTGATACAACTTACTGTGCGTTAAGGTTGACAGAAAGTTTGTAACTGAAGCTACAAGACCTTTGTTAGACAGCCATAGCACATAGAGAGTTGTATTTTCAGAAAGGAGGTGGGTCACTCTCATAGAAATACAATGAGGCTTCATTTTGGGAGGAAAAGTCTAGGTTTTCTTATGTTACTGCCTACTCTGCGAATAATTTCAGACAGATGGAATCTTGCATTTAGATACTGTAAAAGAAGACCAGGTTTGTGACTACCTGAGGAATCTGAACATACTGAGTCTATAGGACCTGATGAGATGTGTCCCAGAGTCCTGAGGGAGGTGGCTAATGCAGTTGCCAAGCAACTTTCCATGATCTCTGAAAAGCCACGACAGACAGGTGAAGTCTCAGGTAGCCGTGGGTAAAAATCGTGAGTAACTGAAAGCCTTCATCGGCGATCACGTGACCTGAGAGAAGCGATTCAAGCCTCGCTCAGTCCCCTCAGGGGGGTCGCGGCTACCTTTATTCTTCCGTACTGGTGTTTGCATTATTCACAAACGCGGTTTAATTGAGGCAGCAGAAGTGCAGAGACAAAGAAGGGTTATTTTCCACTTGAGTCCAGATGATTTTATTACTGGAGTTGCAGACAGGGAGCAGATAAAAGACAGCCCGAGGCTGGTGGGAGCCAGCTGTTATGCCAGGGAGGTGAGGGGAAGGGAGTCGGGACAGAGCCAATGGCTGCAGAGGATTGGAATGACTGACAGGGGCATTGGCCAGTCACACAGCTGTCTGCACACAGCAGAGCAACCAATGGGTTGCCATTTTGGGCCAGGACTGCCCCCTTTCCATGGCTAGGGCAGCCCTGCGGCCGCCGGGGGTGTGCCATCACCGGCTGTATTGGCGTGGGGGGGGAGGAGCCATCTCTACCAGTCCGGCAGCTCCGAGAGGAGGTCCTTCATGGCGGGGGCAGAGAAGAGGCTGTGATGCAGCCCTGGGCCTCCCCCCTGGCACGCAGGCTGCGGGGTCCAGCCCCCGCAGTCCAGCAGGGCGGGGCCGGGCCAGACCGTCAGCTACCCCCAGAGGTACTGCAACACCAGGTGACTGTAAAAAAGGAAATATTGCACCCGTTTTTAAAAAGGGTAGAAACGAGGACCCTCCAGTCTGACCTGTTAGTCTCACTTCTGTGCCTGGGAAGAGAGCCGATCATCCTGGGAGCTATATTGACGTATATGCAGGACATGGAGGTGATTCAAGACAGCTGTCGTGGCTTCACCAATGGCAAGTTCTACCTGACAAACCTAGTGGCTTTATGTGGTCAAGTGATTACAACAGTGGACAAGGAAAGTGCTAAAGATGTCATCTATCTGGAGTTTTATAAGGCCTTTGACCTGGTCCACCACAACATCCTTCTCTCTGAACTGGAGACATATGGATTTGATGAATGTAATCTTTGGTGCATGAAAAGTTGCCTGGATGATCACATCCAGAAGCTAGTGGTCAACAGCTCAATGTCCTGATGGCATTGTCAGTTTTCAGTGGAAAGTGGTGTCCCTCAGAGGACCATATTTCAACCAGTACTGTTTAATGTCTTCATCAATGGCATGGACAAAGGGATTGAGTGCATTCTCAGTAAGATTGCAGATGACACCAAGCTGTGTGTTGAAGTGGACACCCCTGAAGGATGGGATGCCATCCAGAAGGTCTTGGACAAGCTCAAGAAGTGAGCCTAAGGGAATTTCAGCAAGGCCACGTATAAGATGCTGTACCTGAGTGAGAGCAGCCCCTGCTATCAATACACTCTGCAGAATGAAGGCATTGACAGCAGCCTTGTAGAGAAGGACTTGGGGGTGCTGGTGGATGAGAGGCTGGACATGACCCAGCAATGTGCACTCATGGCCCAGAAAGCCAAACATGTCCTGGGCTGCATCCAAAGCAGCATGGGCAGCGGGGTGAGGGAGGGGATTCTGCCCCTCTGTTCTGCTCTGGTGAGATGCCACCTGGAGTGCTGCATCCAACTCTGTAGTCCCTAACATCATAAGGATATGCACGTTAGAGCAAGTCCAGGGGATAACCACAAATGTAATCAGAGAGATGGAATATCTCTCCTATGAAGACAGGCTGACAGAGTTGAGGTTGTTCAGCCTGGAAAAGAGAAGAGTCTAGGGGAGACCTTATTACAGTCTCTCAATAATTAAAGGGGGCTTATAAGAAAGATGAAGACAAGATTTTTTAATAGGTCCTGTAGTGACAGGACAAGGAGTAAAGGTTTTAAGCTAATAGAGAGCTAACTGAGAGTAGATCTAAGGAAGACTTTTTGTTTTTACAATAAGTTTGGTGAAATATGGCACAGGCTGCCCAGAGAGGTTTTAGATGCCTTACCCCTGGAAAAATTCAAGATCAGATGGGATGGGGTTCTAAGCAACCTGATCTAGTGAAAGGTGTACCTGCTCATCGCAGTGGAATTGATCTAGATGACCTTTAAAGGTCCCTTCCATCCCAAAACGTTTTATGATTCTATCATTCTAATTAATTTTTTCATTTTCTCATATGCTAACAGGAAAGGAATTGCTCTTTGCCTACAGTGATAAGACTAAGAGCTCTATACTGACATCTTTATTCATTGAAATCTCTTTTCCTTGACTATTTTGAAACTTTGAGAATTTAAAACAAGCAAGTCTAAAAAAATGTCCTTCAATGTGAAATTGTTAGGGCACATATTTTTTGTTCATGAGTTGAAATTTGCATTTAAAAGCAGCTGTATAAAGGCATGATCTGTCTGGGCATTTACCAGTCTAAAAGGGACTAATGTGGTCTCTATGATGCACGTGTTGCTCTGCATATAATTACTCAGTCTAAGGCCATAAATAAACCTCAGACTAAGTTTCAGCTAAGTCTACTCTGATTTTGCCCTCAACACTGAAGTTTCTACCTCTTTTGAGGTACTGAAGCAACATATGAGGATTAGTAGTAATTTGTGGAGAAGTGAGGGAGAGAGGGCTTTGGTTAATCTTGAAGCAAAATATTATTGTCTCAAAATAATTTTATACAAGCTCTGATACTTTTCATAACTACTTTAAAGAGAAATATATATAGAAATTACTAATAAGCACTGGAAACATATAGCATTTGAAAAGAGAACTTTCCATTGCATTTTCCCCATATGTAGCTAAAAAGAGCTCAACTGTGCTAATACAATAAAAAACACAGTTCCATTGAGAAATCCACACACATCCAAAACTAATTCCAGATTTCATAGGTTTAAATATCCAAGACTGAGTCTCAAATGACAGAAGATTTTAATCTTTATGATGATTGGATTGATTGGTATTTAAAAAAAATCATCTTTTAATTTATCATCTTTGTTTTTGGAAGCTCAGAAAGTAAAGAAGAATCTTCATGAAAAGCTGAAAGAACCCCACTTGTTTCTTGTCCTCATAAAAAATAAAAAGTTCTACAAGATAACATAAAGCCATCTTAAGCCTATTTTATTAACATCATCTTCTAAGAATCTATGATCTGACCCAAACCACACTAATGTTAATGAAAGTATTTCTGTTGACTTTGGACAATTTGAATTTGCTATATGTCTATACTAATGAATTCATCAGAACTGAAAAACATTTGTAGTCTGGCTCTCCCATCCTCTGCTTTTAACATTCTATTTTCCCTTTCCTCCAGGTTTGTCACTATCAATAGCTGAGCACAAAATGTGGGGGTTTTTACCACATTTGGGAAACTTTTTGATCCATAACAGTTTGTTCCATAACAGTAAAAAGTCAAAATCTAGATAATCTAGGAAACAAAACAAAGCAAAACAAAACAAAACAAGCAAACAAACAATACGCAAACAAAACCAAAAACCCCACCAAACCCTCAGATCATTCAAACAACTTTAGGATCTTCCAAATATTTCACTTGAATAGTAATTGTTTCTATTCTACAAAAATTAGCTAAAAATTCTCTCTAGGGTTGGGGTAATTAATTCAGAACCATCTGCTGCAGAAATCTGTTGTGCGTGTCTCTGTGTGAGCAGGAATGTGATCCAAGGAGCTTGTACATCCACGTGCAAGCAACTGGCGAGATTTGGATCCAAGGAAGCCTGATGGGAAGGCTGAGTGCCTAAGCCCAGCAGCTGAATGGATCCATGCTCTACATATATATAGATAGACAGTATTTCCCACTAACTGTCCCTCATCCTGATCCAGAGAGTTGAACAGGAGAATGCCACTGATGTTGTTTGTGTTTGTGTGAGTTGTATGCCTGTCTACGATGACCAAAGTATGCACACGTATTTTTATAGGTGAGTTTGTATACGTTACCACTGTGGATACATCCTCAGAGTTGCTGCTGGTTGGAGCAGCACACAGGGAGCTGTTGAAGTCTCACCTGGAACATGCTATTCAATTTGGCACCCCCTAACAAAGACAAAAGCAAAGAAATGTTCATTTCAGCTATCAGTAGAGTACTAAAGCCATTGTAACATGCAATAACTAAGAATCACTTACTAGTGAAAATAATTCATCTGTATAGGGAATATAATGAAGATTTTTATATTTTGAAACTATAAAATCCTACCAGACCATCAAGAAAAATATCACAGACTTTTTTTAATGCACTGTATATGTTTTAAGAAATTTCCATAAATAGAAACCTTGTATATTCTTTACCCCCTCAAAAAGAATCCTAGCTTGCCTTTGTATTCAAAAAGAAATATCATTTCACTAGAATTTGAATAAAATATTGTCACTCAAGAGATTTAATTGGTAGTATGGGAAACATGAATAAATTTACTATTTGCTGCATTTTGTCTCTTATGGCTATAAATATTCAACAATGGAAAAATCAAAACAAAGGTTATACATAAGAATAGTTGAAGTGACCATTTCCCTTCATTATAAACCACAAAAAATCAATCTGAAACTGTTAGATATTTCGTACCATTATACTTAATAATTTTTAAAGTAAATGTAGGCTTATCAAAAAAGTAGATTACCAAGTTTTGGTACTTTTTCCCAAACTGAACATGAGTACTTTTTCCCACCAGGTGCAGAGTCTACTAGTTTCTTAATTAAATTGGAAATTCCTGGTCATTTCACTTCATTTCACAGTAACAGTTGGCATTATCTTTGATAGTGAATACAGGGAGTACTGTTTCAAGACACATTTAGACACAATCAGATTAATGCAGGTAGGTGCAACTTTAGTCTCTCTATTGCAATGCTGAAGCCAAGAGGAAAGGGCAGATGATATTGACACATAAATCTGAGCCAGCTTGAGTCCAGATACAGTACAGTAGGTAAGCATGTGCTGCAATCAAACCAGTAAGCCTCTCACAGGTCAGTGCTTTTTGACTTTTTCACAGCACTGATTCAGGATTATTATGTTTTTTCTCCAGATCCAAACACACAAATTTGCATTGTAGTTCAAGGGAATACAGCAATTTTGATATTTACTTGGATTAAGAGTCTTTGTACTGTGTTCCAATGTGTGATGTAGACATACAATAATCATGCAGTTCAGAAAGAACTCTCTTATCAAATGTGAACTGAGTGTAGGAAATGGCACTGGGTAGAAGAGGAAGCCTTGTCTGCTCTTGATGGACATAGTTGCCTTATTTTCTCTCACCAGTATCATTATTCCATTGAATTTCTAATAGTTACTCCCAGTTTAGCCTACTTTGAGAGTGGCTTGTCTCCTAAATATGCCATTTAACTTTCCTCAGCAGCAGAGGCTTTCCATGATGTACTAAAATTCAATTTTGCCTGCCCCTTTTTTTCTGACAGCCTGCTGTGTCCATCAGCTATCTAAGAGCTTCCATCCCAGAGGAGGCTGCATTTCATTAGTGATGTACTCTGTAGCTATATAGTTCAAATCTGGTCTGAAGATAAAAATATTAATAATTGGATCAGTAGTGTTTTGAATTCTTTTTGGCCTCTATTTTTATGCCATCCCCTTCTCTCTCTGCAGTATGAGGATGTGCATGAATCTCTGGAATAATACTCCTCCTGTCCTGAGCAAGCAACAAAACTCTACAGGGTTTCGAGAGACAATTTAATTTTTGAAACAAGTTTTTACTTACTTCATTGCCCCTCTCTCAGGGAGCTTCATACACATAGAAGCTTCCAGCCTCTGTTCAGGACTTAATAGGAAGTCTTTGCCAGCACACAGATCAATGTCGATGAGATAATGATTACTGCTGTCACACTATTCATTTTTAAATGTGAAATCCGGACTGTCTTTTGTTTGGTGCACTGTGTGCAAGAAACTGAATTTTTCATGTGATCAAGGACACATTGATGAATAGTGCTTGATGTAACATTAAATTAAGTGCTTCTTAAAGGCACCTTTAAAGGAAACTATTACTGAACTAATGCTGTGCAAGTGATTGAACTTGTTCACTTCCCATCTCTGTGATGTCATTCTGATGAACAATTCAACACTGGAATGTGGCTGGTAGTTAATGGAATCAGATTTTGTCTTGGCATGCATCTGTCCTTCTATGCTTAACAAAGCTCCCTGTATTCAAATTTTTAATGATAGCTAAGGTTTAAAAAGAAAGACTTGATAGTATAAGATATTTCTGTGATACTAAGCATTCTGACATTCTTGGCACTTCAGTTCTGCAGCAAAGCCATTAATATTAATCTACCTCGGTCACTTCCCAAACCTTTTATTATATTACACCTTTCTAAGACAGTTATCTTTTAATACAGCTTTAAATGAATAAATAAATAAATATTCTTCCTAAGAGAGAATTAGAACCTTAAAAGAAAGTTAATTTCCTTTCCAAGTCCTGCCATTGAATTTTTTTAGTGACCATCAGCAAATTAATTATTTCACCACGTTTTAAACCCTGCCTTAAAAACAGAAATTGCATTTCCTTTCTGTATTGCCTCTATTTAAAATCATAGGTCTATGAAGAAAGCACTATCCCTTGCTTTATATTTTTGGAGTGGTCAAAACCATAAGATCCTTATCTCTCACATTTCAGCTAAATTCTAAAGATGTTATTGTAATGCAAAAATTCAATAAAATAATCCATAGTCAACTTGCACATCAAGAAATTACCCCTCTTCTTTCTTTTTCTGCTGTTTTTCAGTAAAAACAGTAAAATATAATTGTCATTAATCTCCTTCCAGCACTATGGATAGCTTTGTGGAGCTTGGGGTGACACATTGTCAACTGCAAAATGCTGGAGCACCCTCAGAGAAGCAGGAAAAGGTTCTCCTGAGACAAGAATGGAAGGATTCTTTGGACCACAATGGGAAAAAGCTTTTCTTTACCCATTATTATCCCTAGATTTGAGGGAAATGCTCTACTTTCTTTTCCACTTACAGCAGTCTTGCTTTCCCCCCTGCTAGAGAGCTTGAACACAAATTTGAAGGAATAAGTCCAGAGGGGAGCCACTAAGTTGATCAGAGGGCTGCAGCACCCATCCTGTGAAGATGGACTAAGTTTGGAGAAGTGAAGATTGTAGGGAGATTTTAGAGCAGCCTTCCAGTTTATAAAGAGGGCCTTAAAGACGGTTAGAGAGGGACTTTTCACAGGTGTATGTGAAAGGACAAGGGGGAAAGATTTCAAGCTGAAGGAAGGTTACATATTAGGAAGAAATTCTTTACTGTGAGGGTGGCGAGGCGTGGAAACAGTTTGCCCACAGAGGCTGTGGATTCCCCATCTGTGCTAGTTTGGAAACAAACCAGTGGAGGAATTAACCCCACATAAATATATTGTGAGAGATTCCAAGTCTGAACTAAGATTTAATAGGAAAAATTAAAATAAAGGCAGTAATACAATAACACCAGCCTAAACTGAAAAAGTCAGAATACAACTTGACACCCTGTAGGTCAGGCTGGTGCTAACAGTCCAGTTGAATGGTGTTTGCAGTCCTGTTGGAGTGATGGATGTAGTCTGGTTGAAGTAGTGATCCTGAGGAAAGGTCCGGTCCTTCTCTGGAGGTCCAGTGATAGTTGTCAAGCTCCTCTCCTCTGGGAATCCAGTGGAAGTGGTGTCTTGTGGTGTGTTCCAGGCCTTTTATACAAGTTGGCATGTTCACTTCCTCCCTGCAGGGCAGGCCATGTCACACTAGGATGATGTAATTTATGAGTTATTCCAAGAGACCTCGATGGCCCATTAGGGGACACAGCCTCCCACAGTAGCTGCTACTTCTCAGAGGATGTTATCAGGGCTGAGTCACTGATGTGAAGCTAAAAAGGCATCACTCTGCCTTGCAAGGTTGTCTCTCTCTTTCTTCCTTATCTAATGCCTAGCTTGCAGTCCAGAGGGTGGGGGCTGCAGTGGACAACGGTTTGTGAATGACCCATCATTAACAAGTCATCGAGAAGTGATGGAGTGTTGTGGAGCCTCTGGACGTGGCTGATGATCCGGCCCGGCCCCGCCGTGCTGCAGCCGTGGGGGCTGGTCCTTCCCCCCACCCCGCACAAGGGAGTAGCAAGCCACGAGGGCTCCCCAGCCAGGGCGGCTCCCCAGCCAGGGTGGCAGGGGCGGTCCCCGCCCAAAAGGACAGCTCATTGGTTCCTGTGCCGCTGCAGACAGCCGACTCGCTGGCCGGCGCCCCTGTCAATCATTGTAATCCTCCGCAGTGACCGGCTCTCTCCCGACTGCCCTTCCCTCGCCTCTGTACTATAACAGACACCCCTAACCTCCATTTTGGCTGTCTTTTACCGTACCCCCCTATGCTCCAGCAATAAAACCTTGCTGGCAATAAGGACCCTTTCTCATGTCTTTACTTCTCTGCTTAAATTAAACTGCTGTGCATGAACTGAGCCAAGATTCTGCGGGAGCTCTGATGATCGGCTCGACTCTGTTCAATCAGAGACTGGGTGAAGCCGAAGTCGCTTTCTTCAGGACATGAGACCACTGCTAAAGGCTCTGAGTTACTCACGCTTTCTACCCGCGTAAAAGGAGATGGTGATAAATGATATAACTTTGGTTACACCTTCCATGTAACCCAAGACACCATTCCTGGAAATGTTCAAGACCAGACTGGATGGGGCTCTGAGTAATCTGTTCTAGTGGAAGGGGTCCCTGCCTATGGCAGAAGTTTTGGAACTGGATGATCTTTCAGATTCCTTCCAACCCAAACCATTCTATAATTCTATAATTCTGTGATAGATGGCCTTTTGCTCTTGTCTTATTCCTCTCTTCCCACTCCAAGACTGATGAACTTTGTAGGCCCTACTAATAAATTAGAGGATGACAGTAGTATGGAAAGTTTTCTTTCCTGGAGGGCCGACATAAGAGACGACTAACTATAAGCTTATATTCTTAGTTTGGTCTGAATTCCTGTCCAAGAGATATGGAAAGAAATCACAATTCCTATGATTTAGCGGATTATGCTACAAATCAAACTTGTTCCATCTATTTTCTTATCACAGTTGTAGTATGAAGGCAAAAGGAAATAAGAATTTTGAAATTATATAGTGCAATTTGTGGAACTGGATATAATGGAATAAATAAAATATCTTGTTTAATCTATCTTCTCCAATAAGGTAAATCTTCAAATCCCACCATGTTGTTTCATCTCCTCTAATGATACCAAGCCAATGCTTGGCAGTTATTCTCATATATTATTTTCTATTTTTTACTCCTCAGCAGTTTCCTCCTCTCTCCTAGAAATCTGTCAATGCTGTGACTGCAAACAGATTAAAAAAAAAAAATTAATAGTCCACTAACAATTTTTCATTGATCCAAAATGTTGCTCTGACATTGGAGTTTGTGCACTGCTAACCATTTAATTCTACTGATTTTAAGTTTACATTTACGGAAGGTAAATAATCATTGTAAGAAAAGTGCTTCTAATCTTCAGGTCTTTTTTTCTTGTTCTATTTGACACTTGGAAGATAAGTTCCTAAGGGTTCTATGTTTCACATGAAGTTTTTTGTATGTGAGAAATGCAGGAGGAAAAGAAAACAATTTACTGAACTAAATTAGTCCAGAAGGGTCTTATGAACACCAGAGCAGAAGTGTGGGAGGATGCAGGACTTAGTTCAGGGTACAGGAGAAAAAAAGATTAAAAAATGGATTGTGCCTGAAAAGGTGCCTCCATCTGAAAGCCTCACTAAGTAAAAGGACCAGAATGTGGGGAGGAGGGTGTGAAGGAGGTTGGGGGATGAGTGGCAAATAGTAGAAATCTAAGCAATTAACCTAATATGAGGTCATTATCTAATGTGGATTGATTAAAACCAAAGCAAAACAAACACCTGGAATTCAACATTAGTATAATTATGTATTTTCAATCAAGACGATAACTCCTTTGTGTAGAAAACTTTGATGAATTTTCTCCTACTTACTTCAAAATGCAAAAAGGCAGGTTTATAATCACCTTTTTCTATCTGACATATGACAGCATGACTGTAGCCTAATAGTGGCTAGATATGGTTCCTCTCCATAACAACTGTTTGGGGTTTTTATTCCCCCTTAGTTTTGTTGTATTGAGAAAAGTCTCCTGTGGTGAAATTCATCCTAATACAAAACACCAGAACAATCTCTGTACAGCTCCTGCTTATGCTCTCTTCTGAAGGATAGATGTAAAGGACCAGCAAGAGAGGAACAAACAGACATGCCCGTTGTTCCAAAGCCTCAGCTTTCAAATTTTAAAATGTGACAAATCTCTGTTACATCTATTAAAAGGTAAAAAATAAAGTCTTTCACTTTTAAGTCAATGCATTTATTTCACAGATTATATCAATGTATGGAAGAACAAAATCCCGTAATTTCTGGTATGTGAATTTTTCCCTTTCATTTCCTTTCTCTCTTCATTTTCTCATACACACACATGTATTTATATGTGTCTGTGAGGACAGAGAAGAGGCCAGCAATCAGCTAAATAAACCACAGAGAACATCCATGCTATGAAGGACTTTAAGCAAAATGATGACATAGTTGTGACATTTTATTTTCCTAATAAGGGAGGAAATTTTTAGCAACTTTGGCTTACATATTATTTATTCTGTGGTCTGACATGCATTCTATGCTGCAGTTAAGCCAAGTGAAAAGGAATACAGTCACAAGGTTCTCGTTGTGCTCCATCCCTCAGTGTAAGCTCAACCACAGATTGGTTCTGTCTCCTCAGACCTGCCAGATCAGCTGTACACTTGGTCATTCTTACACCAGGTCAACCAAAAGAGTCAGGGCTATCTACCACAAGACCAGGAGGTTTCAGCCTTGCCTAAGCTGCATCTCTTCACTGTAGAAGAACTATTTTCACTTATAACAAACAAAAAAGTGACCCAAAACCAGAGCTCTTCTGTGTCTGGTCAAATTTATAATGCACATTTTCAGAATTTCACCTAATACATATTCCATAATAATCAGATCCTCCTGATTTTTGCACGTGTATAGTCAAAAGCAGTTTAAATTTCAGCTATGTGAAAGACTTATGTTTCCAAATATGCACTCAACTATGGAGTTGCAAAAAAATTTCTTAAAATGCATGTGTTTGTGTTTCCTCTTTTTCTTTAGAGAGGTTAAGGAAATGTAACAAAATTGTTTCTTGTCACATTACTGAGAAAGATTAGAATTGGAAACAGAGTCATTTGAAAGCTGCATGTATATCAGATCTCCCAGCTTGTTCTTCCCCTATAGATACAGATTTGGAACCTACACATAGAATATTTCTATTTGTCTCCATTACATTTGAAAACTATGAGGATCTTTGACCTCTCAAAGGTGGCAATAAATAGAAATACATTAAGATACACAGCTCATCAATATGGGTCCAAAGCTCACATTCAATCAAAGGCTAAAATAAAACTTCACATACTGTTTTCCCCACTGGTGTACATACTGTTTTCTCAGCATGTTGCCTGTGTGTTACAAAGGAAACTTGTTTTTTGCTGCATTTTTAAGCAATTGAGGGGCTCTTGCCATTCAAGTACTCTTTGTGAAATATGCAGCAGTCTGCCATATATTGTAAACGGGATCCTTGACTTTTTTTTTGGCCTGTTAAACTATCTTGATGATGTGGACACCTTTTACTTTATTGCAAAATAACCACAAGACAGAAAAGTTTCATGAAAAATCAGAAAATATATATAAAATTATAAGGAAAAGGAAAGGGAATAAAAGAAGTCTGACAAGATCACATAGAGTTGATATTCATACTCCTACTCTTGTTCCTGTACATGTTTTAGTGTCCTGCATGCTTGAGACTATTTGACACTGCTTTGGTTCTTGAAGGATCACAAGTCACTCTGAAATCAAGTACTCTTTGTAATAAAAGGAGAGTCTGTATGACAGAAAACCCCCAGATCTTCAAAGTCTATATCTCTATGCTGAACCAGAAAATAAACCTTGAATTTTCTAAAGTAATGCTCAGAAGCTTGTTGCAAGTTAAGCAAACTGCCCAAGGGAAGATGTGATTTAAAAATTCAGCTCTCTGCAATGGCTGTGACAAAGAAGCAGACTGAGAAAATATACTTTAAATCTTCATAGTTGAGAGCCATGGAGAGTAGTCCAGTTTAAAAAAAAAAATTCTTTAGAGACCATCTGCACTGAGACCCACAGTCCTGTCCAATGATGCTGAACTACCTCTACACCAGAAAATGCATGTCAGAATGGCTCTTTCCTTGCACTGATAAGCTGAAATGGTTGTCCAATAACACCTACAGCTGGAAGGGGAAAAAAAAAAGAAAAAATATTGTTGATGTGTGCCTTGCATATTAGTGCTTGCCTTTTAAATATCACTATATATATATTTTATTTTATTCTTCAGAAGTTGAGTCTGAAAAACAATATACAATGGTGGAAACTATTAACATATTGACAGTAGTAGAAAATATATTAACCTTGCTCATAAAAAGTTGTCCAAAAGTAACACCAGAATTTACTTCTGAGAGTATAGGAATATTCTAGGATATTCAGCTGTGTTTCCCAAACAGAAATGTAATCAGTCAAGTAATTTTCTGCCCATGGAGAACTCACCATGTAAGTCACTGTTTTACTATGTGTCAGCAGTTATACCAAGTATTATTCACTCAGGGCTGTCATGGACATGCTGTGGCAGAAATGCCATGCTGATATTTTTCTTATATGTTATGAGGTTTCCTGAGAGAACCCAAAATCATTTAAAGATAGATATTAAATGGAAATAAACCTATGAGCCTGGCATGTAAACAAACCTGAGTTTTCTTGAAGGCATTAACCTAACGGGAGCACTTGCCATTATCCTTCATGAATTTGGTCTAAAAAGTGTTTAGGCTAGGTGCAGTAGAATGTTTCATATTTCACTTTAACAAACCCACAAATGTTTTTTATATATCCTCCCTCCGCCCAGATACAAAATGCTAAAATATAAAAATTAGACTGCTTCCAACATATAATAATCATTGTTATATTTACTCAGCTTTTGATTAAAAACAAAACAAAACAAAAAGACAGCACTGCAATTTTTTCTATAGTATTATATTCCATGAGATTTCAAGGACAGTTGATTGATCTTCTCTAACACAAATCTTGTGTGCTTTATGAGTGGAAACCTTCTGGTACAAAATCTCTGATGAGAAATAAATAATGTGGAACATGTAGGTGACATTTTACAAGGTCATTTTTCCAACCTGTTACGATGATTTAAAAAGTAATTCCTTCACTCTTACCTATTCACTGCTGTTTGGCTGTTTCAAATGTTCTCACACATGAAATTAAATCACACTTGCCCTTTATTTGAAGAGAAAAAAAGAAGGAAAAATAATAGCCATATACTAGAATTGTCAAAGCTGTTTCTTGTATTACACACACTCAGATAAGGCAGGAGGAAATCCAAAGTAATCTACACAGTGATATTAGTAGGAGCAATGTGTTGTCAACTAAATAAAAACCTGGAAATGTATTTTCCAAAAATATATAATAGATATTTATCAAAATATATTTAAAAAATGAAAACTAAATTTATATTTATTCTATACTAAAGTTTTTTTTTTTTTTTAGGCAAGGGTTACGTCCTGACAAGAAAATTTACATCTTATTTAATAATGCTTCCAGTAAATTGTACATGAAGGAATACATCCTAGCTGAAGGACGAACCTAGCTTTGCCTTCTCAATTAGTCACTATTGGCCATTGCATTTCAGAAATTAAAATGAGTTAAATAAAAACAACATGCAAAATAGACATTTTATTGACATCCAGTCAACCCAATATTCATACTTATGTGGTACCATGTCACAGCATCTAAAGAAAGGGAATAAAGCAAAAAATGGTCTTGCTAAGGTTATACCAAACTGCAACAGCCTTACTGCATATTTTTATTTCCTGTGGAATAAAATCCTTGAATAAGCAGAACAGTGGACACTAGTTGTTTCTCCTTAATTTCATTCTGAAGTCTTTGTTGCATCTTGACAGCTGCAAATACCTGGTTTGCTGACAATAAAGAAGCACTAACCATAGTTGATTTGTGTGTATTTACAAACAGAAGAACAATATGACCTTCTTTTTAGCACCATCAAATAAAAGTTACACTTGGAAGTGCGTTAAATGATCATGAATGCAATAAGCATATTGTTTATGCTGGTATCATATGGATTTTACTTTTGCCTCTATTCTCCATCTTTCACTTGCTGAGAATGAGACAAGTCTTCTGTTAAATTTGAATGTCCATGGCTTGATCTGCAGTCTCCCTGAATTCCAGTGATAATAAATATTTTGAGTTGTATTGGCAAAAACAATCCCTAAATAACAGCAACATGCATGGATCAGTTTCAGTGGAGTCTACTCATTCTAATCTTAGTTTGTTGGCAGTGTTTTAAAAACTTTCAAAGAAAAGCCATTTCTCCCACTACTTTCCAGTGATATCTCTGCTCTCCATTTTCTTATGTATTTTGGATATCAGGCTCATCGTATTTGCTTTTCTTACTTTTAAATAAAACTCTTAACTGAAGCTAGCACTTGAAAAAAAGGCATTAGACAATTCTATTTAACCACACAGACAAAATAACAAACATATGAAGAATGTAAACAAATGTGTGGCTATGTCTCAGCTGCAGGAACCAGTCTAGAAAAGATATCTCCAACCACAGTAAAAAGAGAAAAGCACATGAAAATGCTCATCATAATTTCCCAAACTGGACCAGCATTAAACAAGTCTTTCTGGAGGTTTGTAGCGAATGAGGGGTTTTCAGAGTGGACCCCCTTGCCAAACTTAGCCTCAAACATGACCAACAGTTAGGTCTAAAGGATTTAGCAGAATCATAGCAATACGCAATAACAACAAAAAAACCCAATAGGATTTTCTATAAGCACAACAGTAACTTAACTATAAATCTAACTTTACAATGAATCTAACTTCATTATAAATCTAAAATCGTAACATTCATGTTATGCATGCTAACATACAGACACAAAGAAATATGTACAATTTTTCACAATACCTATGAAAAACTCCCCTTGAGTGCAGTGAAATACTTAGAATGCCTTTGGATCTTCTCAGTGGACAAGGACTGAGCCTTGAGGAGTGGGAGCATTGGCCCAGGCTATGTCATCAGCCTTCAGTGATGGTTCTCTGAGTACCACCAGATTGAGAGATCACAAGCTCTGAGAGGTGTTCGCTTCAGAGAGAGGTGCTGCTCTAGTCCTCTGTGGCCCAGAAGAGTGCAAAGAGCCTCACTTAGAACAGCTGTTTATCGGATTGTGAGTTGGTTGGCTTTAATCAACACTAAATTTCCACCCTGGCTACAGTTTTGATCAGTTATACTGGTTTTTCCCTTGTGTGAGAGACTGAGATGTTATGGTCTATGAGTTAAACATTCTTTATGAAGGACTTTTGTCTATTATAGCAAAAGTGTATAACAGAACTACACCAGAAGAAAAAGACCACTACCAGCCTTCATGGGCCCCCTGGGCTAAGGGCCTGCTGGACTGCAAGTTGATTTGAAATAAGATAGCAATGACACCATTTTAAGGTCTGGGCTGGGGAAGAAGAATACTTTCACAGGAGGATCAAGCCCAGCAGCTTCGGGGTGGACGCCTTAGCCTCAGGCTTATCTGCTGCCAGGTTTGCACAGAGGAGAGAGATTTCGGGTGTGTGGTGAAAAAAGCCTCTGGTCAGAGGGACACCCACCCTCTGCTGTGCAGAGCAGCCCAGCTGTGGGAAGCCTGCCCACTCTGAGGAAAGTCCCAACTGCAAGACATGTACATGGAGGGGCAGCTGAGGGGATGTCACAGCCCATCAAAGGCACTCCCCAAAGGGACCCCAGACCAGAACAATGCACATGGTGCAAAATAAAGCAGCAGATCCATGGTCTTGGAAGTGACAGTTTCAAGTTGACCCCTCAGGGCTGGTACCTGGGCTTTGTCACCTGGCCCAAATGGATATTAATCCAAGAGATTCTGTGCTCTGTGACGAGGACCCTTCACCATCAAGAAGAGCAGATGTAGGGGATCCACGAGATGTCATTGAGACCCACGAAGGGGTGATATGCTTCCAACTAACCTCCGTCACTCTTCCTGTCCACTCCCCTCCCCGCACACCTCTTTTCTCTATTTCTTTTTTTCTTTTTCTCTTTTTATCTGTCTCTCTCTCTCACTTATTGTTAAATAAAATACATAAACTCTTTTTTGGCACAAACATTTGATCTCGTTTTGTCTTAATCTCGTGTTTTGGAAACATTTTTGAACCTAAGCATCTCCGGCTTTATGCGCAGAGAGTTATCTTTGCTCCTGTGTGTTTAAAACTGGATTGCAACACCTTGAAAAGTCCAATAACAATAATATTATCTTGAAACATCCAGAAGTCTACTGATTAATTTTTGTCTCTAATGAGATCTTTGATAACCATCCTAGTTTTCCCTCTATGGTCTAAAAAATATTAGAAAGTCGATATAAAGATGAAGCTTTGGGATGATAACAAGTATCACACTTGCCCAAGTCAGCAAGATGAGGAAAGAACGTGCAAATGACTGCTTTTGAAAATCCTGGTTTAAAATGGCATGGGAAGTTTCGGCAATGTGTTAATAAGAATTTCCATTTTTTTTTATTGCTGTATTTCCTTGGAGAAATTACCAAATACCCAATGTTTGTTCAAAATGCAAATTATTTGACCCAAAAAACTTAACATGGCAATTTTTTTATAATTATTCCCCCTAATATTAACAGATATTCCTCAGACACATCCATTTCATTGAATCAGTCTTTAAATTCAGACAGGAAAAAACCTACCCACTTCTGAATTTTACACAGAAACTATAGGGGTTTTCTGACATAAGCTTAAACTTTAAAAAGTAGCTTTGAAAAAACAGCATATTGAAGTTCAATGATTCTTGACTTAGTATATCCACTTCTAAAGAGAAACATTAAAAAATCAAAACAAAGCTAAACAAACATTAGACAGGAGGATGGGGGAAAAAAAGAAACTGAAATGTGCTATTGTGCTGAAGGATTTGTGAGTTTCCATCAGTACTAAAAGAGAGCAAAATTTGCACATATCATTGAAATGTTGATATCAATACTCCTGAAGGTAAATGTACTCCATTTTATTGTTCCAGCCTTTGGGGGCAGGAACCTCCTGTCTCCCAACAATGAAACAGATTTAGGTGTGATGAAATTTAGCTCTTCCTACTGGAATTGAAAAGTCAAGGGAGAAGGGAGCTTGTGCTTTAAATTAAAGCTTATTCTGCAGTGTGTAAAATAGCCTGTCTAGTCTATTATAGTAATCAAGAATAATTCTTCCTACTACGAGGTAAATCTGAACTGCCACCAGTAAATGTCAGAATTGTACTTGCTACTGTTGTCAAGAAACACACCACTGAGTGGTGAAGAGACACATAGTAACTATTTTATTAAGTTAAAATTGAAGTCCTTTTTAAAATAATGAGAAAACAGTAATTCAAAGCTATAAAAAAAGGAACCTTGGTACAGATCTAGATCCAGGTGGACAGAGAGATACAAATGAGGATATAGTTAATTAGAATGAAGATACAAAGAACATAGAACTAAAGGTGTAAGTGGAAATAATTTATATTTCTTCTTTCACAGGAATCCCCATTGAATTCAGTTATAATATGTAGCTTTTGGCACACAATTTGTTTATAATTCAGGATTAAATGGTGAGAAAATCACAGGAATTATCCCATATGACTCTCTCCAGTAGAGATTTTAAAGCTAGTCACAACAAAATAAAAGGGAAGGGTCTAATTAAAGACTTAACATGATTAGATTTTAAGATAAGATAAAAGAAATGGTGTATTATAACACACAAGAAAAGACCCAATCTAGAATGTGCAAAGATTCCTATCTTCAGCATTTTTGCTTTCCCCAACATCAAATCTAATTATTATAGGTTTACGTTTCAGGCCCATCTGGCAAGACACAAGTATGGCCGAATCTATAATGTAAGAATATTTTCCACTGAATTAGATGGAACAGTTCATTAACAAAGTTAATCTGCTTTCCCTGTTAAACTTCTCCTTGATGTTGAGAGTTTACTGTGGAAAGTGTAAAACCTGAGGAGTTTTTGACTTCTACATGAAATTTGTCCGGAGTTCCATATTGGCAGCATAGTCCATGGATACTGCAAAGTCCATGGATACTGTCCATGAATACATAGGAATGGCTCTTATTGCTTCTTCTCACCCATCCATCTACTTTTCCTAAGACATGATGGACTGGTTTACTGAGTTGAAAGAAAGATGAAGTATCTTGCACTTTCTTCAGTGATTTTGGAAGACCCATAAACTGAGGCTGCCAAAGTTCCTCATAGACACTCCAGGTTTAGACCACTGCCTGGTGTCTATATGACAACTCAAGAAGCCAATGATACCAACCACAGATGAACAAAGGCATACAACACTTGCTAAAACAGTTTGATGTTGCCCTTCCCAGAATAAAATAGAAAATTCCAAAATATTTAGAAAAGGGTAAGAAAAAAACTCAAAAGGCAAAATGCTGCCAATATCTCCAGTTTTTAGCAGAATAATTTTAAGAATAAAGGAAAATGGTTTAAAATATATTGTGTTTGATATAGTAATACAAGTCAGATTCTTCATTTCTTATGAACATTTAATGAATAAACTTTCAGTTTGCAGGTTCAATTAGGCTTTGATGATATTTTGGCTGAAAGCATGAGATTCATTAAATTCTATGCAGACACTTGTGTTCTCCAAGAACTTACCTACAGTTTTGTCAGATGTAGTCCTATGACCATACTGCAAGCTCTTTTGTCTTTTTCTGTGACTGATTTGGGTTTGTTTTTCTTTTATTTTCTAAGGACCACGAAGCAGGCCATTAGAGAAACAGGCCTCATCTCTGTGACATGTATATCATAGCTACAAAAAGATGTAATTTGAAACAATATGTTTGGAAATTTAAAAAGTATCTGTAAAACAATGATGTGCAATAATAGTATTTTTTTTCCACCAAATTATGATTACACAGAAACAGGAAGAAAACAGAATTTCCTCCCAATTAAAAAGAAAAATACAAACAGAAACCCAAGTTTGATTCTCATTCTCTGTGTTTGTAGATTCATCTTCATTCATTCCTCCCTCACTTTCGCTCTTAGGACAAAATAATAAGAGGAAATCTTACACTTATTTATATATCTCAGTCAGGTGCTTTGACAATGAATCTATTTCAAAAGATCATTTGTGTACCCTTGTCTTCAAAATATAGACAATAGTTGATGCAAATACATAGATATAGTTCTTTGTAAAGCACCAGTACCATCATTAATATTTTCCCCATTGATTTCTGAATTGCTCACTATCTCTGCTTTTATAAAAGCAGAAGCATAAAGACTAATGAGCCATTGATACTTGAATAATAGAGCCTGGTGTGACAAAATCAATGGTAGCTTAATCCTTTGTGGTTCCTACTGCACTTGCTGCCTAAAGCAGCCTGAGACCAGTGTTGGAGCAGCTGCAGAGCTTTTACACTTCTGGATCGAGCAGAGTAACCTTCTTCATTTCAGTTGAGGCTTCCAGAACTCAAATTTCCATTTAGTAGCCAGAGTCATTACTTTCCCTATACTTTAATGTTCAAATGAATAAAAATATTCTATAATTAATTCATTATTTGAATTAGTCCCCGGGTAACTTGATTCAAAATAATGGGCTTGGATGTCTGTGGATCTGTATTCAGAGATTCATATATAGTACTAGTACAAGGAAGAATCAGAAGGTACAAACATTTTGTAGCATGAAAGAAGAATTTTAGTTCTCAAAATAAGGTATGACTTTTTTTTTTTTATTAAAAGACAGAAGTTTTTAGGAAGAAAACCAGCATGATTTTGTGAAGAGGCTCATATGATTTTTTTTTCTAAGCAGAAATATGATTTTTTTCAAAAGTGATGTCTACCATTTTTTTAATGCATAATAAAACATTACATAGCTTGCTCATTTCAGGTAATTAGTTAAATGTGTCCCTCTTGTTTTTTGGTTTTTTTTCCCTGTCCCTTTAATATTAGAAAAGTTTTAACCGGATACACTTCAGCTTCACCTATTTAGTATAGGCAAAGGTAGTGCAGGTGTCTAAAAATCACAGCAAAATGACGGGGAAATGCTAGTGGGATTCCAGCAATGGAATGAAAGTCCTGAATTTATTACTAGCAAATAAATTTTGCTAACAAAATGTTCCAAATTTTTCATAGTTTGATAATATCTTCAACGTACCCTGAAAGGAGAAACCATATAGAAATCTCTGTCTTTTCTGTTTGTTTTAAATGCTGAGTGTGACATAAGTAGCTCATGACTATGTGCTCTGTGATCAGTTCCAAGGCTTTCTTTGGTAAATGCATGGGGTTTTTTGCAAGGGAACATGACTCAGTATAAATAACTTTTTTTTTAAATGTCATCATTGGAATATTTTCCATTTTCATTCTATGCTGCCTCTAGGTCTCTTGTCCCAGTTAGATTAACCCAGGTATTCACATAGTAAAGCTATCAGTTGTGCCATATGAAAGTACTTTGCAAACCTCCCCCAATCGCTTTTGTAAATGTCACACCTTTCTGCAGAGTATCTTTTTACCTAACACAAATATTGCATTTTGATCAGTCATGTTTTACTCACTGCAAATTTCAATAAGCTTATTGCTGTTGGACATAAATGGGAAAAGATTTTTGTCCTGAGTTCTTGCTGAGTGTTGTTGAGAACTGTAGGAATACACCCTTTGTTAATTAAACCTACTGGGAGGTTGGTGATTGCCTACAGAAGTATTTCAAAATCATTATTGTGTTTTGAACCTCCGAAATGTAACCAATCCATTACAAGACTCTAAAATAGCAATTAAGTTACACTAGCATCTGCAAATGCTCTCTCTTCCTTACCCCCCGGCATTTCAGTTCAAGAAGGGCACATCACCTTTTCAGTTTCAGTTCACACAGCAGTGCCTGGAAGATATTTATCCATCTGGAGTGTCTGATATAACAACAAACCACAATTATTAATAAACCAAGAGAATCTATCTGTCTTGATTATGTTTATGCTTTTGGTTGTTTTTTATCTACCTGCTTCATTACTTACTAAAGGTATCAGTGAATGAATTTCATACTGTCTAGTGAAATTTCATACTGTCTACTGAAACAGCCAGGACATGGTTGCAATCAAATCATTCAGACTCGATTTGTGCAGCACCTATGGCAAAGCTCAGACAAGTTCACAGCTTCTTTGCTGGCCTGTGACTGTAGGCAGCATCTATGGCAGCCATCTGTTTCTCTTAGACACTGATGGAAGGGGGAAACAAACTGCCACAGGAAGAGGGTTTCGGATGATCCTTGGTGTATGTTGATATTGAGACAGTGAGAATTAGTGCTCATTGAAGTTTCACTGCTCATTTACTTCACTTGTGCTTTCCTGCTTAATAGAAGTTTCCTTTAAAGGCAGAGTAGATCTGGAAATGGCCTCTTTTGAATCACAAAAAGATGTATTTTCTGCTAAGCATGTATGAACTATATTTTGCTCTACAGTCTCTGAGCAATGCAAGACACACTATTTCAGAGCAATAGCAATGTTTTGGTATTTCATCATATTCAACATATTTAATCTTTCCATTCCTGTATGAATATAATATCAAAATCATATATTAGTAGTCAAAAATCTTAATTACTAATTTGCTCATGATGCAAACTACAGCTAAAAGAGGAACCACTAGGCTACTGAATTCACTTTCATAACAAAGATGACTGATACTACCAGAGATTCTGTTTGTTAACCTACAATTGCACTTGAAAATAAGATAAGAATTTGGAAGATGAAAAAAAATGCAATCTTAAATACAAAAAGGCAAAATTTGGTGGTTTCTATAGATTCAAAACTGAAAACATTTTTCTGTGTAAATTGTGAAGACTGTTCCAAAATGGTTTATTTTTATGTTGGTTATTTTTTTTTTTTTTTTGCTATTATCTATCTAAATTTTTAACACAGTGAAAATCAGTCAATATCCTGAAAATAAATTTAAGTCAGAACTTTCAAACATTTCAAGATATATCTGCAGGAACTCCTGAAAAAGGAAAATTTCATCAAACACAGCTCACATATTGTTTTTGTTCCAGTGAGCCTGAAGACTTTAATTGTTAGGTTTACTTCACTTTTGTCATTTTGCATTTTACTAAAAAATTACTTAAACCTGTTAGCGATACTTCATTCTATATTAATACTCTGAAAAGTGAACGTTTAAACTTAAGACATGATGTAAAATTGTGAAAATATATTATATTACTCTATGCCTTAGTACCAATGGAAAAACAATTGTCTACCATTGTCAAATATATATTTCACAAGATACATTTCTATTGCCTTGTCTACTGAACTTTTCTGTGTGAAATGTATGCCAATATTTGCCTTTTTACCTATATTTATATATTTTAAGTGCAATTTTATATGTCTTTATCATACCCTAATATTCTACCTGTGTACAATGTCTTGTATTTTCAAATTTTTAGATGATTAATATTAAGGATTTTCTGACCTAACGTGGATTCCTCAACCCATCAACATACTATTTTTACATGTTTCTTCCAGGAAGTTTGATGAGTCAACGTTTTTACAACTGTGAATTTTCCAGTTATAGAGTTTGTAAATATTAATATATATCTGGTTTTATATGCTTTTTAACAGCAGACTGAAATGCAAACATTCCATTATATATATATGAGAGTCATGTTTCTTTGCTTTACCTGCACTATTTGCTTATTTTGATTTTTACTGCATTTTATGTTTCTGTTATTTTTTTTTTCCTGACTGTCTCATGGCTTATACAGGTATCACATTTTATTGGAGTGGCTTTCAGGTTATTGGTTTGAAAGACATATGGGATTTGCTCATAAATGTCTGTCCTTTCTGGAGTCTCTCACACTTCCTTTTTATTGCAATTCTGGCTGTGTCCCCAGACCACACATTCTGAAACTCTTCTTCAAATTCCTTTTTTTTTTTTTTTTTTGTTTTTTTTTGGTTTTTTGTTTTTTTGTTAAGGCAAATCTCATTACTCTTCTCTGACAAATTGTCACAGACCTGAAAGGAAAATAAACTGGTACTTGTGCAATATTTTAAGAAGGTCTGTAGTGATATCCTGGGGAAAACCAGCCCTCCACAGTGGTTTTACTTGTCTCTTTTAATAATTGGTTTCAGTTCAAGTGTCATTTTTTATGTATCTTGAAGAACCTTTTAAAATCAATTACACAACTTCTGAACAGTTCCCTTCCTTCATGTTGTATAAAATTCAGTGAAATTCTTGAGGATGCTGTTCAGTGTTAGCAATATATTATAATAGCTTTGTATCTTGGGTTTGGATCTTCTATTTAAAGAGAAGTGAAATCCTAGTAGCAAAAGATGATGAAAAGGATGATGAAATGGCAACTTTATTCTCTGTAACAGCAATATTCTACCCATGGCACACATAGCTGAATTTATGGCACAAGGGCAGAAATGGATTTGGATCATAAATTATTAGTGGATGTTTGTAGCACCTTTTCTACCACATGAGTTACTGGCTCAATGCAATCACTAGAAGTCAGTAAGTTTGTTTTTGTGAAATTATATTTCTGAAAGTACAATTAAGATCAGAATTCTCCTAATGCTGGAGGTGGAACAGCTAAAAGGGATATAGGTTCCTTGCATGAACAGAATTTTGCAGATGATGATGACTTCAGTAACCAAAATGACACTAATTCTTTGGACAGAAGCAACAAAGAGAGGGGACAAAGAGTATAACTATTGTGGCACTTTTGCTAGTGAGAAGTGTCTGAAGGGCCTTCAGGCCCTTATGAATCTAAAAGTCTTTCAGGCAGCTCCATTTTCTTATCAATTGGTCCCTCAAATGGAGGAGCAGAAAAAGAGACTTGCCATGCAGAGTTTCTGTAAGCCACCTTGTTAGCAAACAGCAGCATGAGAAAGAAAATGAAGTTACACAGGGATCACCCACACTGAGGTAAGGTACAAATAAGTATGGCTTTTTGCACAATAACTTACATAAATGCAGGTAAATTTATATTCACATTTATTTCAGTAGCATTATATATGAAAGAGTCTACCACAAAAATAAGTCCCCAAAGAACTCAGACACTAACAAATCAAATATGAATTTAGCATTATGTATGATTCATAGCTTATAGATGAAAAAAAAAGTACATAAACTAAATATGTATGCTGCTATGACTGCTTTAAAGTCTGAGAGTTTCAGCAATAGATAATGTGACAGAAGTTCTCATGCCACTTATTTATAGGGTTTTTTCAAAAATATTGCATTATAGTATACGAAAACAGTATATTTAATATTTTTATTCAGTCACATAAAATGAGCACATGCTTTGATACACTAGGGGAGCATGACTTTTTTTGTTTTGTTCATACAGTTATAGTTTATTTTTCCAAACTGACAGCAGAACCAGAGCAGTTTTTTATTTATAGTTTGAAATCAATTCTTGAAATTAAAACTACTTGTTTCCTTTTTTTTTGAAAAAATCCTGAAAAAAAGAAAATCCTGAAACCTTTGATTTTGCATTACAAAGGAAAATCATTTCAAAAACTGAAGCCAAATGAGTAATACTTATTTTCGTTTTATTTTCATTTTTTGATTTTGTTTGTTTGGTTGTTTGTTTAATAACAGTTTCGTAGTTTTAGGCTCAAGAAACTTAACAAGGGCTTGGATGGATGTGAAGTAATTTTATGACAAAAAAAATTGTAAGTTTAGACACTAGTAATTGTGATGTCTAACTGCTGTTTATTAGATTAACAGACAAAAGTATCAAAGGCATCAAAGTGAAATAGCTTCATTAAGGCACATTTGCTACAAACTCTTTCCCACTGTCTTCTTTACTGTCCTTCACATCTGGCTGATCAGACTGTGATTGCATAAGTATCTCTGCACAGACACACATGTGAAAATGCACACACACATACACAGTGTTCAGTTGGTCAGAGCACCGTGCGAATAACACCAAAGCTGTGGATCCAATCCTTCTATGGGCCTGTATTCATGTAAGAGTTGGACTCTATGACCCTTGTCAGTCCCTTCCAATTCAGAATATTCTGTGTGTGTGATTTTCCTGCTGTAAGAGAGTAGAATGTTAATGGTCAATGACCCAGAACAGTTGGTAATTTTACACAAGTAAAATGGTCATTTTACTTGCGTAAAATGATGTTGGTCATTTTACGCAGAGAGCTTTGCTGGGGCCAGGTTTGCACTACCCTCCTTTCCCCAAACCAAGGGGATGAGGAGAGTTTTTGGGTGTGTCGTGGCAAAACCTCTGATCAGTATAAGAGAGATGTGGTGAGCACTCACCAGTGGAGGCAACAAACTGAGGTTTGAGCCAGATAAGGGAGAATGCCAATAAGAAGCAGACCCTGTGGAGGTGGGTGGGCTTTTTATCAGGCCGATGTCCTCCCTTACACAAAGGCTCAGTCATAAAACTGCCCCCCTCTCTGGGGAAGGTAACATTTACACAGGGCACACATTCACATATAGGACTGAGGGCATTCACTCCTTCTGATGGGGCATAACTGGCTCAACTGCACTGACATGAGAGGCAGCTGTCATGTCTCAGTACGTGTCAAAAACCATCAAAGACCCCTGAGCACCCCCCGACTCATTTCTGGGGCTTTCCACCAGAGAACCGCATAATCCATACTGCTACAATAGACAGTATAAAACTCCCCCCTGGGAGGTACCTGGGTGTCCCCACCCAAACTGGAATGTAAATTAACCCATTGCACTTTGTGTTTCATGGGCTTCAGCCACACCAGACAGATCAAGAGTGAGACCATCACTTCAACCAGCAGACATTTACATTGTAACAATCAAGTCTTGTCTCTTGATCCAGGAGTGGTGAGATCATTCTACTTGAACTATTTATTTTTTTCCTTATACGTTTTCTTCAGTGATATTTTTATCCTATTATATTGCTTTATTACTATAGACAGCAACCAAAATGGGTACATACCTGCTTTCCATTGCAATCACATTGTTCTAAAATAAACCCTACATATATATATATATATATATATATATTTATAAACACCAATCATTCAGTGTCGTTAGCCTCTGATTCACCCCAAGGGATTTATTAACAGGAACCTCAATTATCCTTGTGTTCAGGGGCGGGTCGTAACACCTGCATCCATGAGTCTGAGATAAAATGATAGAATGTGAACTGAGCAGCACTGTTACAATAAAGTGAGTCTTAGTTAACAGGCAGCCTGAAACCTCAGTTACAAATATTAATTATTCCATTAATTTAAATGAGGTACTAATATCCAGCAGGATTAACCCCTGAATAAATTGTAGGTACTTTTGGATTATTTTTTCTAGAGACAGTACAATTGAAAAAAAACAAAACAAACAAACAAACAAACTTATTTGAATTATGTATTTCTCTAAAAAATCCCAAAAGCTTGTATTGAAGATCTTTTGTAACAGTAGAATGGGGGAATTTTTGCTGTAGTGCTAGAAGGTTGCATGCATACAAATGACATCACCTTTACATTAACTTTCAACAGGTCCCTGACAGAACTGTTTTTCTCTCTACCTAATTTCCAACAGTAAAAGTAATCTGAACTGAATTAAGATCGTTTGGACTTAATCTGGACAAAATAGTATGCTGGAGAATGACATACGGAGGAAAACACACACAAAAAACTCAGTTTTCAATTGCACCTATGCTAAAGATTGGTAAATTGTAGTTAGTCAGATGCCAAGAGAAGAATCAGACTTATCTGTTAGCAATCTTAAACTATGTCTACATTAGCAAATAACATGGATCAATAAGTCTGTAGACAGAATCATCTGATGCAAAACACCAGATTCATGTCCTATGCATATTTCCAGGCTTGTTGAACTTTTTTTTTTTTTTTTTTTTTTTTTTTTTTTTTTAATGCTTTGGGCTACTCCTAGTCTGGTCCCATGGACTAAATGCTCATTTGAGATGAGATTACATTTCACAGAGTCTTGGAGTTAACTTTTCATCTTGGTTTCACCCTGAAGGTATCCTATCCATATACCATAAAACTATGCCAGAATGTAAACCACAGCTGAACCAAAAGAAAAATAATGGGAACTATTTGTCCAAAATAAAATAAATATGAATGAGAAACAGTAATATCACCAACTCTATCATTTACAAATAATTAATTGACATATAATTGCTCAATTATAGAGATTAAAATATCCAGTATATTTTAAATTAATACTACTAAATCCTTAGAGAGAGCTTTTTTATCAAAAGTATTTATACAAGCAATATGATACTAGAAGTTATTGATAAATATTCCATCTAACAAAAAAAAAACATATCAACATCTAGGTTAAAAATTTTGTAAGGCATTAACTACTGTTTGGAACACCAATTTGAGAACATTGAAAAAATTTTTGATTTTTAAAAAGTGTTCAGTAGGATGCAAAAATAAGCTCTTTATAAAGCAACTCTGGATGAGAATCCAAAGTTGAAATTCTAAGCAGTTTATAAATCTGTGGATCTAGCAAAAAATTGCTGAAATTCAAACTGAAACTACAGAAAGATAAAGCTGTGGCAGCATGTGTGGCAGCATGTGTGGCAGAAACCACAGCCTCAGAGGCTTACAACTGATGGAATCAATCTGAGCCTGCCACTGTTGGAACCACACTCCTTGGTTAGGGTGAGCTTTCTGGTTCACCCCCAGCATCCCTTGCAACTTCGTTTACGTGTTTCAGTTCAGTGGTTAGTTACTATATTACCTCACATTCGTATAAGGTTAAGTTCTAGAAACTTCGTTGCTGCTTAGTTCTTGATTGGTTACATGTAAATCCTTGTACCCCAATTGGTTACTTTCCCCTGCTTGTATCCCTATATATACCCCTGTTTGTCCCCTTCTTTTGCCTGTGGTCCGTGAAGCCTTCAGCTCTTCCGGATCCTTGTGCCGCCTCTCCTGGACACCCGACCCTCTCCTGCCTTCCCTGCTGCTTCCCCCCGGGAATAAAAGAGCTGGAAATCACACCAGGGCCCTTCTTTCTGGCCTTTATTCTCACCTACGTCCATGACATCGGCCCGGAGCTCTCTCTCACCCAGAGGAGCCAGCACTAAAAGAGCTGCCGGAGGACGCCCTGTGTTTGGGGAAACTGCAAGTGGCAGCCCCCAGGAAACCAGGGTCACTCCCAAACTGACTGAGGCTGAGTGGCCTCGAGCAGGCACCCGGAGCCAGTATTACAAAGCTATTTTCTTTTTCTTTTTTTTAAACTCACAAACAGGATTATTAGACATGGAGATACATTAAAATTTTCTGATTAGGCACAGCAAAGGGAATCTTGTTATTTCTTATTTATATTAACTTTATTCAAGTATGTGGTGCATGTCATCTAAATATGGACCTTCCTCTCCTATTTTAAGAGATTTCTGATTCTCACAATAATTTACTTAGGTTTTCTCTCCATGTCAAAGTCACAGTGCCATAAGGAACTGCTCCTGAAACTCTGAACTGGACTATAGTCAAAGTTTGACTGGAAACTGTGTTTGGGTTTTTTTCCTTGTTCCTTCTCAATATACATATAATAGCATTTAATGGTTTGGCTTAGTGAAAGAAAAGATCCAATTTTAAGGGAGCATTTGGAACTATTTCCGTGAGGTGTACAATTTAGTCCAGTTAAAGTACCCAAAGAAATTCTTAAATCTTACAGAAACTTCCATTTGCAGACTTTTCATTTTTCCCTTGAATTGATGAAACTGCTAAAATCAGCTATGTGTATTACTATCAGGAGGATCTTTAACCTTCATACTGTTCACTTATTCTTTCATGCAACTGCGTGATGCTCATGACAATTCACAGCTTCATAGGAAGAAACAGTAGCCAGTTTGCCTACAAAAATATGATTTATTAGTATTACCAGTAATGTAAATCCTCTTAGTCTTAAAAAAATATAAATAAAGTAAGATGATAACTAAAAACTGAATTGAGGATAAAACAGGATGAATTATCTTCATTAATTCTCAAAGGAAGAGTTTTTTAGACTTTGTAAGGCTCCTGGACAGCACTTCAGAACCTACAATCCTTGATAATTCTTATAGTTACTTTAACAGTCTCAACTAATTCAACTTTCTCAACTAATTCAACTTTCTCAACTAATTCTAATTCAACTTACCTTAACACTTTTCAATTGTAAAACACACTGATACTGCTAATCAGATCACTTGCTTTGCAAGGTGTATTTAAAAGCTGGTTACACACATTCAAGATATTTCCATGAAATGGTTGTAACATGGGTAATCATCTTAATTGTGTCAGAGCCACAATGAACATATTCCCAAAGAACAAGAAGTGTGGAGAGGAGAATGGTGGGTAATGAGAAATAATTAATCAAAGCAACAGATTAAATACTTTTCTTTAAAATAGCCATTCTGAAAAATAGCCACTTCTGAACAAGCATAGCTTCAGAAGTGATCAACAACCCCATCCATTCATGAAATTTAATGATGGCAAATCAGTTAAGAACCTGGCAGACATTTGTTTTGGCGCCTCTGACACTTTCCTGCTTATTGACAATTTTACTTTTAAATTAAGGTACCAATATAAAGTGTCTCAGTTTTGAAACAAATTTAAGAAAGGATCCTCTGGAATGAGTCCTCTTCCCTGAAAGGTTTCCAACAATCCCTTTCCACTAATAGGAACTGAATACTAACAGACAAAAGTGGGAAAAAAATACAGTTTATTAACAAACAGAATGCCCATCCACAAGGCAAGGGAAAAGGTAAATAACTGTTAAACACTAAACTGTCAGAACTCACTTCCCCTCATACACACACAGGAACAAAGACCCAAGAAAAAAATGTCCAGAGAATGGGGCCAATATTGGAGGAATACCCCTTCCCAACACATGGTGTGAAATGGCACCAGCTTTCTCTCTGAGGGAAGTGGAGTTTTTACAGAAAAGTTCCAGCCATGAGGGAAAACCCAGAAGCTACCCGGTGTAGTTCTCTTCCCCACGGCTCTCATGGCAGACAAAACAACTGGGCTGGAGCTGTTTGGTGGGATTTCTCTCCTCAGCTTGACTCCCCAAGGCTTGGGGCTGGAACGGAGTGACGCCATTCCTGTCGATCCTGGTCCCGCCAATCTTGGAGCAGCAGCTGGTTCAGTCCACCTCAAGGCAGCCAAAAGATTGCTACTGCAGCTTCTCCAAGCCAGGGAAGGCAAAAGTATTTTTGCCTGGGCCAAAACCCAAGTGAGCCATGCAGAAAACCCACAATGCACAGAGACACAGAACACTTGGGCAGCCCAGCTTCAAACTGATTGCACCGCTGAGCCAGAAAACCTCTCCCCTTCCTCAGCCATGCACACTCCTCTGGTTTCTGGCCTTAAAGATACAACAACAATTTTTGGGCATAAGCAGAGGATCATGGAATAAATTAACATTATAAAGCACTCCAAGACATCTGCTATTTCTAACTTTTTCCATTTAAACATTTCTATCATGGGGCTGAAATTAGAAAAATCTACCTAAATGTGAGTTCTATCTTTGATCATTCTTGCAAATTCTTCAATACAAATTACCTTTTGCTTTTAGAGTAGCTAGATCACATTACTCATATCTTCTCACACATAATAAAGAAAAGTTAAATAATTCCAAACGGCAGAGAAAAATAAAAATGCTCGTAAAACCTAAGTTTGGTCCAAGAGGGACAAATATTTTATTTTCATAAGAAGATGAAGAGACATATCAGCAACGTTCCCCGGGCACAATGTTCTACTATGAAAAAGAGTCTAATTGGGATACTTTTTAAAAGAGATGCTGTACATACCTTGATCACTGACTGAAAATATTAATTTCTACACATTACCTTCCCCAAGACAAATTTCACAGATATTCAGATACAGAGATATAAACAGATATTCAGAAAATATATATTATTTTTTAGCAAAACTTAACTGAAAATAAATACTGCAAGTTAAAAAGTCAGGATATAAAGCATCCATCTATACATGCATCTATTTGCACAAAGTATTAACATATTTTATGCCAACAGTGAATGAACAAGTTCATTATGGAGGGAGCTCCTTATTAGAACTCTCACCTTTAAATCCAAATGAAGACCTTGCCTGACTGTACATGAGTTGCTGTGGATTGTAATTCTTCTCTTCCTAACTAAAATGATTTTCTAATTTAATTTAATATTCAAAGACTTTCATCATCTTCTGCAGTCCTGCAGTTTACAACTGATCTCCTAGCATAGAAAAAGAGCCAATAGAAGAAACAGCGGGGAAAATAATGACTGCAAAATAAAATGAGAATGCTGTCTTTTCAAGCAACATTACTGCAAAAATTATATAAAGACAATCAGTCTCTGAATATCATAATTTCATAGTGCAAAAACATCTTAGGCTGCTGTAAATCTGAATTTAATAAGAGCAAGATTGATATAGCTGTATGGAATCTTAAACCAACAACAACTGCCCTAACACTCAGTATCTCTGAAAGATTGTTTCTGTTCTTTCTCAATAAAAATACACAGTGCTCACTGTACCTGAAAGACATTGGGGATAATGTCTTGCTTTAATCAGATATCTTACTGAGTCTTGATCGTTATTTGCTACAACACCCCAATATGCTACACATATACAAGTTTCTTATAAACTGTACCACTTGTATTAGTGTCCAGGAAACGATGTTGTCTGTGAAAAAGCAAAATAGGAATAAAAAAATATTGCAGCTGGAAAGCAGTTCTGCAGGCTACATAAATTATCATTATGGTTATCATGGTAGTGAGAGAAGAAAGTCAAAACAAGACTATTCAAAGTGGGCTTTTACAAGTAAGCTTCTGATTTCTAGATGGGCTTCTGCCAGTTTTTGTGCTAACTAGTTTTGGCCTGTCTTTGTATGGTGTCATCAAAGCAGACGTATGAAAATAGATGTCTTAAATGCATGAAGTTAGGAAATTATTGTCTCATGCAGCCATTATTGAACATCAATATTTAAACAAAGATCAATGAAACAACTATTTGGTAAGAGTTTTTGTGAGCTAGACTTGCCCCAATGTGATGCCTCAGGATCCCTCTGATGCAGAAAAGAATTTCTGTGTTTCCAATAAGTCACTGGAAGCCTCTTTAGAGTAGAATAAGAGTAAATTTGCAAAGTGCAACATCTGATGCTGAGGACCTGACCTTTACATTATATGTGTTTTGCAGAGGTTTAGTACATATCCAGTAATCAAGTTAAGCTTATGGATTGAAGCCAATAAGTAGATGTTAAGCATTAAGTGCACCTTGCTTCTTCTAGGTTTTTTTTTTAACCTTGAAGCAAAAAAATTTACAAGCTCAAAGATTTTTTGGTGAAACTAACTGAAACACAGCATGTGGGAGTGAGCAGAAAATTTGTTTCAGATAGTCAGTTCTGATGTGAACGCAAGTACATTCAAGGATTTCTCTGAATTTAAGTAGAAAAAAAAGTTACTTCCAAAGGAAAACGAGGTGGAATAAGACAAATTCAAGAATTCATATACAGGAATTATCCCCTTTACAAAATGTATAAAGAGGTCCACTCTGTCAACTAACCCTTGCAATGGAGGATGGCTCAGAACAGATGAGCTAGATCAGCGTGCTTGGAAAATCAGGGAAGAACACTGGGAATGACTGACTTTTGTAAAGAAAGCTGAACTTAATACTAAGGGGAGCAGTGAATGGCCTCTGTTTTAGATAAATGGCAATATTGTATTAGCTGAGTGTGGCAACTGGTTCTGTAAGTGGCCTTCCTGGAGCTAATTAACAGAGTACTGCTTTCTTGATTTGGCAAGATCAGCATAGTGAAAGTGTAAATGGGGCTTTGTCATGGTTTGAGGCTGGCCAAACGCCAGGCCCCCACAACCAACCCTTTTTCCCCCCTGCAGCTGGAGAGAGGAGAGAAAATTTTAATGAAGAGTTCACAGAGTTTGAGATAAAGACCAGGAGAAAACTTTAACTAGCTACAATCAAAGGCAAAGTAGGCTCAACTTGAAGATATTAAGTGGATTTATTGCTAACAAAAGCAGAGAAGGATAATGAGAAAAAAAAAAAAAAGAACTCTTAAAACACCTTCTTCACCCCTCAGCCCCTCCCTCCTTCCCTCCAATGGCACATGATGACAGGGGTGGGGGTTTCTTCTGGTCAGTTCATTACTCAAGATTTTTCTTTTGCTGCTTAGGGAGGAGGGACCCGGTTTTTCTTCCTGCAATCACTGTGGCATCAATCGCCTTTCCAAAACTGTTGCGATGTGATGTGAATTTTCTCCCACCAGCAAGCAGCCCTGCCTGACACTACAGCTGCCGAAGTTTCTCCACCATGAAGTGCAGTCCTTCCAAAGCCGGGCTAGTCTCACTCAGAGTAGGGGTAAAGCAAGGCCTTTGTATCAATGACGACTCCCACTGGACTCTGAAGCAAGGCCTCTTTATCCATTGTCGGTCCCCCACACCAGACCACAGTCCCTCCTCTAGGCGTCCACGCCTCCTGTTTCAGCATGGGCACCTTTCCCGTGGCTGGGGATGTATCTCTGCTTCTTCATGAACCTTCAGGTTGCAGGGGGACACCACATTAACATAGTCCTTACCATAGGAATGTCTTGGCCTCAGTGTCTGAAGCGTCTCCTTCCCCTCCTTCTTCCTCTCTGACCTTAGCATCTCCATGGTTGTTTCTCTCACATTTTCTCACTCCTCCTCTTCGTCTATCTAGAACTATAACTGCATAGCTCTACTTTGTTTTAATTTCTTCTTAAATATGTTGTCAGAGAGGTGTTACCTCCATCTCTAATTGTCCCAGCCACAGCTAGCAGCATGTCCTTCTTCAGAGCCGTTGGCTCTGCTGGACGTCTGTGGAAGCTTCAAGCAGCTTTTCACAGAAGCCATCTTTGTGGCCCCCCACTCACAAAAAAACGGGCCCTGCAAAACCAGCAGACTTAACCCAATATAGGATATAGAAATTGGAGAACAACTAAGAGAAACTTTGAAGAGATCAATGGACGTAAGCTGGTGCCAAGGTATTATTGCTTCCTAGTGATTGGGAATGACCAGTGTCACAATGGTGAGAATGTAGAGAGACCAGTGATGGGAAGGGTATTTGTACTGTGATTCAACTCTATGCTGCAACTGCTGTCGTGCTTGTAATATGCTCTCAGTACACTGCTTGTGTGCCTTCCTTCACACAAAACACCATGTAATGACAGCAAATTTGGTATTACAGGTTAAACCGTCTTCATGCATAGGAGGGTTTCTCTGAAAGAAGATGGAAAGAGAGCATTGGACTCTGATAGGAGAACATAAACTTCGTAGGTGTTATTTGTTTTACTCAGTTGAGTATGAGTTTGGATTCTATCAGGACATCTTCAGTAAGCCTAAGGCAGACATGGCCATTTCTACTCTGTTTTGAAGCTGTTATGAATTTCTTTTGTAGCATTACCCTCAATTTGATCATTTGCATATCTAAAATCATTGCAGTTTGGATTTAAATTTAAAAGGTACTTTTAAAGAGGACAATTATACACACATATTGCTGCTGTACTATATTATCATCATCAAAGAAAGGGTTCATTTACATCAACAGCGTGAAAGTCAAACAGGCAGTCACAGGAACAGTATAATGAAGAAAAAGAAAACCACCTCAGCTGCTAATAGGAATAAAGATTTGTCACAGGAATAGCTTCACTAAATTCAATATGATTTCATTTTATTCATCCTAATGACATCTGGATGAAAATTCTCAGTAGTTACAGTGGGTAATATCTAAAATAATAGCTTGTGGATACTATAAACTCTTTTTTTTCCCTGTATGCATTTGACTTTAAAAATTAAATCAAAGGAATTAAGTAATTGATTACATGATTCTACTCTGGTTAATTACATGTATGTATTGATCAAAACACTGCTGATGAGTTTTTTTGTTAAAACTTCAAAATGGCCAGCAGGAAACTTACCGTGGAAATTCTCCTATCAGCTATTATTAGGCATTATATTCACATTCTAACATATTTACATAAGATACATAGAATATTTCGTAAATTATCACACTGAGACAGGACAATGGGTCATCTATTCCTTATATAGGCAAGGGCAATAAGGAAAGAACACGGGAACATAACAAGTGCAGAATTGTCCTTACTCTAGTGTATTTTTTCACAGCTACAGTCCACAAGGGATTTCAGAACTAGATACTACATTTAGAATGCTGCATTTAACAGGCACAGGTAACTTATCTATTTGGAAGTAATTTATACCTACAATTAAAGTTGTGTGAAAAAATAGTTATTTTTCTTTTAGGCTTGCTTACTGATAATTTCACTGAGTGGACTTTTTGTGATTAATCATTCTGTATTTGCCATCTTAACACCATTCGTCTCTGTGTAGCCTCATTCTATTGGCCTCTCATCTATTACTTTTTCACTCTGATGAATTCTATTTCATTAGTACTTCCTGATTCCGCCCTGAAACACTTTTGCTACCTTTCTGTTCCGCTGTATCTGAGTATCTGTTCTGTATGTCAGTGTTCCAAGCCATTTCTATGGTGCATGGTGGATCCATATCTAATTAAGTGAGACTTCATAGCAGAGCAATAGGCTAATGAACCACTACAAGGGCTTGCTCTGAGCAAATCTTCTGTAGCTTAGTGTTAGTGTCACAGTGTGGGAGATTGAACATAAAAACTATTATAATTTATATATCAACAACATCAAAAAATAAACAAAATGACATTCATCATGAAAGACACTAAAAATATAATGAACACAGGAATAAAATCTTTAAAACTGTCTGTCACCTACAGACAAGTTGCCTATCACCACAGAAAAGTCGTTCCACAGTCTGTGGTACCATCAGCATATATTTGACTGGAAAGACATACAGATTTTAAGACGTATGGATTTTTACTTTGGATCTCTGTATTTCATAGGTTCTCAGTTTCTTTATAACTGCATCTTATTAAAAAAACAGTCACTCTGCTGTGAAAAAAAGTCCCTGCTAATACAATTTTTTTCTGGTACTCATTCATCTCAGTGTTAATAATTTCATTTTTCAAATAACACAATATTTGTTGAATAAAATAACTTTTCTGAAGATTCTTCAATTGTTTTTCACCTTCCAGACATGCACATCCATGGAAATGAGTATATCTTGCACATCATTTCTCACACAAATATTTTTTATTATTATTTTCAGGCTTATTGGAGACAAACTTTGAAAACTTTTGTATTATTAATTTGTCTTCTCTTGATAAGCCATAACATGTTCAATTAGACCATTCATATGAACTATGGTAATTTTTGACTGTATGGCAGTAGTAATGATATTAACAAAAATAATAATGATGAAACCCAAAGTTTCTACCTTTCAGAGTGTATTGAGGTCTTGTTTTGCTATAGATCAGCATTTTCATCTTTTATACATTAATCAATATTCTATAGTATTTTCTGATCACTCAAAGCTACTAGAGTTTCTTCACAGACAAAATAACAGAAATAGCTAAAGCTATTGATTAACCTGAATTTTAATTTATGGATTTATTTAAAATGTTTTTAGTTTGTACTCCTTGTCATCTGAAACAGAGAATTTAAAGAGAGAAGGCAACAGTGTGTACATTCACACTTCCTCTTTGTTGGCTACAAATATCTCTTATGTTACTTCTGTTTTTACAGGCAATTATGAGTGTGGCATAGCCAGTAACCAAATGTGGTAGAGAGCTCACCTGAAATATTACTCAGGCATAACTTGTCAAATCAATCCTTTGTCAAAAAAAATAAAAAATCTTAAAGACAACAACCAATCAACCAAATTCTAGTACTTCTCCAATTAGATTATTGAGATTTATGTGGGATCTTTTGTATCCCTCCTTTTTCTGAATCTTGTCACTTGCTAAGTTGACACATTTTCATTTAAATTCGAAAGTGACTTCAGCTTTACATTCTTACATGAAATAACAAAAAAACTGTTGTGAACTAATGCCAGGCAATGCTTCTTGATGCTAGGGCATGGTCCAGTTTCCTGAATATCTGAACACACTGAGTACAGGAAGTGCCATTAAAAACATATACCTTGACTAATTATAATGTGTATTTGGGTATTTTTTGTAGATTTGTTTGTTTGTTTGTTTGTTTGCTTGTTTGATTGATTCCAAGCCTTTTAATTAAAAGTGTGATTTTACTTTTTAATGCTGGTGGCTTTGTCCTCTTAAATAGTCAATAACATGCAATAGCTCATTGTCTTCATACAGATCCCCATAAACCTCTTTCTAGCAATCCATTATTTCCCTCATATGGTTTGCATCCCACCTGTTTTGATTTAGTAATTTTACTATTTAGGGACAGAAAATGGAAGATCTTTTGTGCCGTTCTTCAAAATCAGTATGTTTTGATTACTGGAAGTATTTGATGATTCTGTGAACATGGACAAACTTGTCTCTTAATAGTCATACCTTTTTTGTGATTGTTTATTAATGTATTGTGTAATACTGGTCCTAGCACAGAACAAATAAGTATCGATCTGTAGAAAAATGGTTCATACTGAAGATGTGATACTAATGCTACACAATTCAAACAGTTTTGTATTTGGGACTAGCTCTAGTCTAGTCTGAAAGCCCTTGTGGCTGAAGTATAATAGATATGATCCTGGAATACATGCTCCACTCTGGTTTTGTCCAAAATAAATAGTTGTACCCACTTTAAGACCACACCATGACATAAACCAAAGCACTTTGTGGATAATGCTGACTCTTTTTTAAAAAACAGTAATCTTCCTCTGCACAAAAAATGCAGTTTGGGATACTCCCCCATGAGGAATGATAGTTTAATTCTCATAATTTCTCTATCCTTTTAACAAGTTTACAGTGTGCAAAGTAATGTCCTTTCTAATCCCTTGGATAAGTCAGCTTCTTTATGATTCTTCGGTGAAGGACACTGTCAATATGCATTAAATCAGTGAGAAAATCTTGCCCTAGGGTACACTGACTCCTTAAAACAACTCCACTGGATCTGTGATGTATGATTTCTATCTTCCTATTCTTCCTTGTTTTATCAATAAATTGCTAAATTCTTGAACTTTACTCTTCTTTAATGTCTTATATTTATCTTGAGCCATTCAAACAGAAGCTGCTGTTTTATTTGATTTCCTTTTGTATATTTAGTACCAAAGACAAAATATTTAATTATTCAAACATGCAAATTAATAGTGATGTCCTATTCAAGTTGCCTTAGAATTCTGTGATGAATTCCTCTTATTTGTCTTGCAGAAGGCAAGAAATTCTTCTTACCATAACACTTCTTCTCATAACAAAACTTCAGAAAAAAAAAAAGGACAAGCGTAGATATGCATGATTCTATTAGCTCCATATAGTGTTTCAACAATTTGTAGCTAATACAGTTCAGATGACTGAAGTCATTAGTGTGGATGGTCTCCTCTTTCTAGGTAAATTCCTGATCAGAGTGGAATGAAAACCATAATATTTTTTTTTGTTTGAGGTTGTTTTGATTATTTTTTAGTTAGTCTGTTTTCTTTCTTACTTTTAATTACAACATAAGATTCATCTACCCCCATAATTGATATGACATAGGTCTTGATTATGTTTTCCAGAAATACAGATAGATTTTCTTGTATAACCTAGTTCAAGGTGTTTTCAGTGCATCCTGAAGAAGAATGGATTCTAAATAACAAGTTTATTGTAATATTCTATATTTAAATATTATTATATAAAGGCCACTTATAATGCAGAGGGCTAAAAATCTTAAACACAAGCAAAAATGTGCAAGATGGATGAGAATTTCTTGATTTTTATTATGAAGTTGTGGTGGTTTGACCTGGGGTGTCTGGTTTTTTGGGTGTGGTAGGGGCCAAAAAGATGGCTCCTGTAAAATCTGCCAGAAGCTTCCACAGCTGTCCAGCCAGGGCCTATCCCTGATGGTTCTGAAGACAGACCTGCTACTAGCCACAGCTGGGCCAATTAGAGAAGAAGGTAACGCCTCTGTGACAACATATTTAAGGAGGAGTCATGGTAGTACGCATGCACGTGCCAGTAGATGTAGATAGGCAGGGAAGAAGGAGTACAGCATGTAGAAGAAACAATAGATATGGACACCAGCAAAGTCAGAAGAATAAAAGGGGGAGGAGATGCTTCTAAGTGAGACATCCTCACAGCCTGTGGTAAGGACTGTACTAATGAAGTGTTCCACTGCACCCTGAGGATCCAGGGAAGGACCCGAGATCCACCCTACGACGGAGCATGAGGTGTGGACTCCTACAGGAAGGACTTTGGTCTGGTGGGGGTCGACACGGATAATGAGGCCTTTGCTCCCAGGGACTGAGGAAGTCATTTGTGGTAAAAAAGCCTTGTTTCAACCCCACCCTAAGATGGGACAAGCCTGGCCTTAGGAGGAAGAGCGGCAGGAGTCACCGGGTGGGTTGCTTGCCAAGAGGGAAAAAATGACTTGTAAAAAAAATGCCACAGTGCTTGTGAGAAGGGAAGAAGGGAAACTGCCTCCTCTCCAGATATTTTGCCAAGAAGAAGAATATCTGAGGAATGAACTGACTAGACACCTCCGCCCCCCGCAACCCATTTCTCCTTACTTTCTGAGAGAATGAGGGAGGGATTTTGGGGGAAGAAAAAGAGTGTTTAAGAGAATGTTTTGCTTACTCCTTTAACTCTGTAATAAATTCATTTACCACTTTTAAGTTTTGAGCCTGTTTACCTATCTGGGATAGCAGCGTAATTAGACCTTTTTTCTCTCTCTGTGTCCTTATCTCAGCTTGGTAAATACATCATTAAAAAATTCCTCTCCCCTGTCCATCTGCAGAGGGGAGAGAGCAGCTTTTGTAGGGGCTTTGGCGTTTGGCCAGAGCTCAAACAATGACAGAAGTCTACAGCACAACGAGAATTTCATTTGGACAAGCCATGTCCCATTTGGTTACACTAATATATGTATCATGGACTAAATCTTATCTTGTTATCAAATATTTATCTGATGTCAGTAAAGTTTATGCACAGTCAAATTAACATTGTATTTTTCAACCCTACTCATATGACACAGAGTTGATGTTGCCCCTGTTGCTGTTTGTTTCTTCATTACTCATTGAGTGAAGAAAAATTGTTTTTAGCTCATATGGGAAGAGTATATTTATTACACTTTGGCTCAAAGCCGTTAACCTTCCTGTACTACAGTGCCACAGTATATCTTTTACACAGGATTTCAGTACATTGCAATCATTTTTTATTTGTCCATACAAATAAATGTGAGCATTATTTTCTGCACCTAGTTGACATGAACCATACTTACAATATCACAGTATCTGTATACATGTGAAATACAGAATACTATTGTATTTATTTATCTATCTTTCATTTTCTTCCAACCATAGAGATTTATTATTTCCAGTTTAACTTCCAGCAGTTATTTTTAGTTAGCCTCTATCTTATTGCTTCTTTAAAACATCAATGAATTTGTATCATCAGTGACAGAGCTAATGTTACCATCAGCCTAAAGGTGAAGTTGAATTATCTGTAATCCTTCCAATTGTAGAGTATATATCTATTAATTTATTTTATTTTATTTTTTAATTTTAAAATCCTCTAGTCTCTTCTGTTTACCTCCCTTATTGGTATTTTATCCCCATGCCACCATATCCTTTTTTACTATATACATTTAATATCTAATTATTACTATATATTTTCTATCCTTCTTTCTGATAATATCACAAACCTTTTAATTAACTTTTTTTGCAGTTCTTGTCCTCTCAGTAGTTTTGGCTTCTCATAGGGAGGAGAAAGAGAAAACTGGCAGTGAAGTTGAGACCAGGAAGAAAGGAGAAGGGGGGAGAAAGTGGTTTTAACTTTTGGGTTTATTTATCATTACCCTACTCTGATTTGATTGCTAGTAAATTAAACGAACATCCCTAAGTTGAGTCTGTTTTGCCTGTGATGGTAATCAGTGAGTGATCTCTCCCTGTCCTTATCTCGACCAGAGCCTTTTGTTATATTTATTGTCGCTGTCCAGCTGAGCAGGGGAGTGATAAATTGGCTTTGTTGAGTACCTGGCATCTGGTCCAAACACTAAAAATAAAATATTTACTATCAAACATTTTTTTATAAAACTGAAAATATTTCCATGTGCTGCCTTGGTGTGATTTCACATACAGTCTCTAAGTAATCTAATTCACTTAAAATACTATACATTTGTAAGTAGAGGTTTTTCAAAACATGGCACCCATTCAGAAATATTATATTAATGATTTGGACACCAGATAGAGCTAATAGATCTGTTTCTCCTTGATGAGACTATTTTTGAGCTTATAGTACAATTAAGTTTACTGGAACAGGCTGTATGTGCAGCCTGTGTAGAGTTTAGGTATGTATAGATTTTAGATGGCAAGCAAAAATTATACATATTCAGGGTATTGAACAACACGTAAACTTTAGCTTTACACAGTGCATGATCAGGGCTGACAGAGAGTTAAAGATTTTGTAATAGATTTTCGAAAATAACTTAAAAATTGCTTTTTTTCTGTATTCTTCTAAGATATATATTTGAGTATTCAATATTTTAAGTATTACTTTAAGTAAAATAGAACTCTAGTAAAACCAAGGATCATGGAAAATAGTTGTATTTTCTGCAAGGATGGAATAGGACTCTTTGACCAGAATTCCGTGCTAAGTCATAAATTAATTATTTGCAAATATTTTTTTCTCCGTAAATCAGTAGTGAAGGGACAAAAGACTGGGCTAACTACAGCACAGGAAATTTTAAGACAAAATTGCTCTGTTAACAGTCTACAACTTGAGCACAAACTTTTATTCTGTCTACAAGATGCCTGAATGTGGAATCCCAATTGTCAGACCTAATCTGGACTGGTTAAAATTAATTTACACATGGTAAGATCCTATCTGTCACAAGGTTAAACATGGGAGGAATAAGTAGAAGCAATGAGAGTCATTAGCTCAAACTGCAGGAAGCTAATTTAATTTCATCATAAAATTCTTTTTAGGAATAGATGAATAAAGGAGTTTAGAAGCTGGTTTTTAATGTCTACAACTGCCTTCACCAGGGACAGGATTTTACATCCTCTATTGTACTGAAAAATTCACATTTATTATGTATAGAGAAAAAAAAACCCAACACAAGATGACAACATCAAATAGTCTAGAAGTTACTTCTTCTGATCTCATCATAAAATCAAGTCCAAATGATATGTACACATTAAGAATTCTGAGTTAGCTATTACAATTTTGAATAAAAGCCAAATATTTTTCCTGTGAAATCAGAGCAAATCTTAAATCCAAAGCTGTTAAATATTTCTTTTCCCACCAGAATATGGGTAGACATTATCAGATGTTGCCTACTAGAGAAACTCTGCGGGAAAGTTTGCTTATATGAATTTTTAATTATCATGGAGAAATATTTAATGGTTCTGGTTCAGCTTTTAAAACAGGAAAAACACCCTCACAGTCATTACAATTGTTCACTTTTTTGTAATAAAAGCTATATCTCCCAAGTTACCTTCCTTTTTAGAGGGTTTCTGACTTAGGCATCTGCTATGACACAACCCAGAAAGTGAGGATAAGAGGGGTTCTTGTTAATGGATCCCTTGGGGTGGATTAGAATGAAATGGACACTGAAGGATCGGTGATATGTAGGATTTATTTTAGAACAATTTGGAATTAAAAGGAGGTATGTAGCCATTTTGGTTATTATTATCTATAGAAATACAGCAATATAAAAGTATAAAAAATAACACTTGAGAAAAAGTGTAAGGAAAAGGTAGAAAGAGAAAGAAAGGATAAGAGTAGAAAGAAATCACCAACCACGGATCCAGTGACGAGACTTGATTGTTGCAATTTAGATATCCATTGGTTGAAGTGATGTCTTGATTTGTCAGGGGCAGGGGAATCCTGTAAAACACAAATTTCAATAGGTTAATATACATTCAAGTTCAGGTGGGAACACCCAGCTACCCCCCCCGAGTGTGGGAAGGAGTTTTACACTGTCTGATGCAACACTGTGGATCATGTTCAGTCCTCTGGTGGAAGGCCCTAGAAGCAAGTCTGGGGGTGTTTTGGGGCTCTTTGATGGTTTATTACACCTTCTAAGACATGTCAGTTGCCTCTCACTCAGCATGGTTGACCCAGTTATGCCCCATCAGGAGGGATGAATAATGTGAATGTCCCAATTCCCCCCCCCGTCAGAGTTTTACAACTGAGCCAGTTATGCAAGGGAGGACATTGGCATGATAAAAAGCACTATCCCACCTCCCAGAATCTGGTTCTTATTGTCCTTCCCTGTAATCTGACTCAAAATCCAGTTTGTAGCCTCTGGTGATGGGTGCTCATGCCCTCTGCCCCTGGGCTGTTCCCTTGCACATTGCCAGCAAAGCACCCACTGCTTTTGCAAATGGCTGATTGGGTCATTAACCATTAACATTTCAGTCTCTCACAGCATCGTGTCTGTGCAGAGTCTTTTTCAAGTTAAAATGCTGAATTTATACTTTTCAGAAAATTGTCAAGGACTGAAGGAATACGAAAACTCAGTCGGCACTGATTTCAAGGGAACAACGACAATTTACAAGAGCAGAGATTGACATTAAAGATGAATCTTTAATGTCACTATTAGTCAATTAATGTATCAAATGCTAGTGTCTGATCTATTCCCCCCTGTGAATAGACTTCAGCTTTCCAAGGTTAACAGTTTCGCTACCTACAAGAGTACTCAGTTTTCATGCAACAATTTTTAAAGAAAAATAAGTCTAAATTTAAAGTTTTCTAACAACATGGAACTCAAATGTGACAGTTTTACTTCATTTTCTGTAATGTAACTGAGCAAATAAAAACCTGTTACTGCTTCAAAGCTATTATATTTATCATACCTCCATTTTTCTCAGCCTGGAGCTTCTCTTTGTAATAGATTTCCAGGTTCTAGTGCCTGTAACAACTGCAATATCTCGTTATTTTTAAAAGGTTCCTAATAGCAAGAGATATTGAGGTGTTTAAGATGTTATTGTTTGATAAATATCCTGAGAGCTTGCAGTGACTGTCCTCACAGTGAGCTCTTTTCTGAGAATCATATTTTTTAATTATCTGAAGAGTAAGAACAATAAATATATTTTATGTCTGCCCTATATTTGCAATGTATGGTTGCTAAAACCTTGAGGATAGACATATCCCAAACACACTAAACTATTATTATACATTTGCTTGAACAGGTATTGCAGTGAATACATATTACTTCATTTCTTAAAAAATGCTCAGCTTACTTCACTTTAGCAACAATTATTCTGTTTCAACTATCACAAAGCTATTCATGTGCAATGACACTTCTTGTACAACAGATTAAAGGTAATAATACAAATCAAACTCATTGCTTATTGAGTATTCTAGAGATACAAAGTTTAATTTATGTGTTTCTAGGATATCTGGAATCTTGCTTTGTTAATTATTCCCCGATGGGTTTAGTAACACACTAGAGCTCCATGTTGTGACTGTTGGTTGCAGTCTCAACATGAAGGATCTCCCCATGCAGTGGCTGACCTGCCTCTGTCTACACCCCACAGTACTTAACACTCATATATGGAGCACAGGAACAGTGGGAGGTGAGGGACAGGATGTAAACCTGGGGCAGGGGGAAAAAAAAGCATGGTGTCAAAACAGCAAAGAAAGTTGCAAGTTTGAGTGTTAAAGGGGAGCAGAGACAGGCAGATAAGTTATGTCAAAAGACAGAAAGGTATCTGAATGACTGAATTGGAAAAGAACTTAGAGAATCTACCACTAAATACTCCGACAGTACCCTCTGAACTCAAAAACAATTATATGAAATTTAATAAAAGTCAATTATTTTTTAAGTTAGACAAAAGGCAAAACTATTAGAGAGATGAAACATTGATACTGTCAGAAAGGCCCCCTTTATGTCTACTTGTATGAACAGCTTTCATAAATTTCAGTTGGTTTGGATTGAGAAATATTTACCAGGAAACAAATATCTGAAAAGAGGAACAGTACACGCTGGGGAGGGGATGTGTACAAGCTCTCAGTCAAGATCTGACAACTAGGAGTCCTGCTGGATATGCAAGATTCAGTAAAGCTAGGACAGCACAAGTTCTCTGAATCAGTAGAAGGCCACTAAACACATTTGGCATCAAGAAAAGGTGAGGTAATTCAGGCCACATCCAAGAGTGCAATAGCTGCTTTGTGCAGAGGAAAACTACAGCATTACATAAAGACCTGATGAAACAAACATCACTCTGAAGAACTGCCCAAACTTTCGCCTAAAAGCCAAATGACATTAGTATGTCCCCCTGAGGAAACAGCTGGGCTTGGTCCCCAACTGCAGCTCCAGATGGGTAAGTGCAAGTGGAGGTGAGAGTGAGTGAGTGAGTGAGTGACCGACCTACTGACTGACTACACTGTCTGAATACTTACCTTTTATTAAGAATAGCCACTTGATTACATTAATAATAACTATTTAAGGAATCAAATACTTAGAAAGACTTCAGAGATTGTGAAGTCTATCTTCCCTTGACTCAATCACCCAATACGTTAAAAAACCAACTCATAATACTTCCAATACAAAGAAAAATAAAAGAAGATATTTATACAGTATATTTGCAGCAAAAGCAGAGTTCAGTAAAAGACGAAAAGGAAGATTTCACACTGATACTTCAATTAGCATAAATTCATATAAACGTATCTAGCATTTCAAATACACTGCCTTCAATTCAATGTTCCTGATGTCATTAAGTTGAAGAACATTAGTACATCTTTGGTACTTAACATTCAGGGAGGCAATGTTGGCCAGCTGACAAGCATATTCAGCTGGCTTGGCTCCCAAATCTAACCCCAGGCTTCAAAGTGTTTGTGAATAACAGTGTAGGCTTTATATATTTCAATTTTGCAGAAAGGGAATGAAGCAAAGAATTTGTATCTTCTTTGTAAAAAATATTTAATGAAAATATTTAGAAAGAGATAATACTAGCATTCCTTTTCCAAGCCACAAAGAAAATCAGAACAAACAATTCATGTTCTTGTCTGAGATTTTGCATCCAGACCGTTTAAAGAAATTATTGCCTTTTGATTTAACTCAGATGCAAAGGATCATTTCCTTTATGAGCAGAAGTTTCATAATGGCAGCAAATAGACGACCATCATATTATGGACTCTGCTAAAGTAACATTTTTATTGTACTTTCTTCAAATAAACCTTTTCAGATTTCAAGTCATATTTTGCTGCTATAGAATTTAGCTTTACTGCTTAGATTGTATTTTCCATAATGCACATTAGAACACTTTGAACAAGACAAAATAGTAAAAAGTATAAATATATGATGAATTAAAGTGGACAAGAGAAAGGTTGTTTGTTGACAGCATATTAAAATAAGTTAAATTCTATTTTATTGTTCCTGTATCTGATTTGTTTCTTATATATCTTCAAGGTGATTTTATTGATATATCTCTTCTGCTTTGCTTTTTGCCAGAGATGATTTACATGTTGTGATAGAAAATTCTTTCCTATGATACTTTCTTCCCTTTCTGGTGGGGGTTGGCCTCTTTTCCCAGGCAACCAGTGACAGAAAAAGAGGACACAGCCTCAAGCTACACCAGGGGAGGTTCAGGTTTGACATCAGAAGGAATTTCTTTATGGAAAGAGTTGCTAAACATTGGGATAGACTGTCCAGCGAGGTGGCGGAATCACCATCCCTGGAGATTTTCAAGAAACAACTGGACATGACACCTAGTGCCGTGATCTAGCTAACACGGTGATGTTTGATTAAAGGTTGGACTTGATCTAAGAGGTCTTTTCCAACCTAAATGATTCTGTGATTCTGGTAATATTATCTCATCTTTTATGTGTGTCATGGTTGCCCACATTCTCCACCAAAAATGTTGTCGTTTGAGGCTGGACAAATGCCAGGCACCCAAGAATTACTGCTGCCGCTCACCCTCCCTTGCCTCACAGCAGGGGTATAAAGAGGTAAAGATGAGGAGAAAAACTCTAATTACCATCAAAGGCAAAACAGGCTCAACTTGATGATATTAAGTGTATTTATTGTTAACAAAATCAGAGGAGGATAATGAGAAGTAAAATGAGCCCTTAAAACACCTTCTTTCCCGAGCCTCTTCCTCTTTCCCACCAACGGTGCAGGGAGATAGCGGTGGGGGTTTTTTTGGTCACTGCTTAGGGAGAAGGACCCAGTTTCCTGAAGCACTGTGGCATCAATCCCCTTCCCAAACTGCTGTGATGTGAATTCCACCCACCAGCAAAACAGTCCTGCCCGATACTGCTGCCGAGGTTTCTCCACCACGAAGTGCAGTCCTTCCGAGGACGGGCTAGTCCAACTCGAGGGGGGCAAGGCCTTTTTATCAATGATGACTCCCACTGGACTTGGAAGCAAAGCTTCTTCATTCATGTCGACCCCCCACTGGACCACAGTCCCCTCTAGGCATCCACCCCTCCTGCTTCAGCATGGGCACCTTTCCTATGGCTCCGGGTTTATCTCTGCATCTCCATGGACCTTCAGGGTTGCAGGGAGACACTGCATCAACATAGTCCTTACCACAGATGGCAGGGAAGTCTTGGCCCTGTGTCTGGAGCACCTCCTTCCTGTCCTTCTTCTTCACTGACCGTGGTGTCTCCATGGTTGTTTCTCTTACAAGTTCTCACTCCTCCTCTTTGCCCAACCGGAACTAAAGCTGCGCACTCTACTTTGTTTTGATTTCTTCTTAAATATGTTGTCACAGAGGCATTACCTCCATCTTTAATTGGCCCAGCCATGGCCAGCAGCACGTCCATCTTCAGAGCCATCAGGGATTGGCTCTGCTGGACATCTGTGGAAGCTTC